>NEEE01003637.1:55494-66879 GCA_002278615.1 Pogonus chalceus
ATTCATTATTAAATAATAATTTTATGAAAAGATGTGAATTTTAAATAGAAAAAAACTTTAAGAAATTGTATAAAATATTTTTATTTGATATTTAGATAAAATAGTAAATAAAATTTAAAAATAAAAAGTGCGATTTTTTGATAAAAATATTTATTTTTATAAGAAAAAAGTGATTGTGTTTTATAAATAAATAAATATCATGCTTCATGCTTAATTGCAAAGCATAGTAAAACATATATTACCTTTGAAATACAGGTAAAAATTGCTATTAATAACAACAACACACAATTAGTATGTGAATAAGTGCGGTTTTAAAATTAATAGAAACTTTTTTGCGTTTCATTTATATCTATATTTATAATATAACTCATCTACATAATACATAAGTACTATAGAATTAATTTAAAAACATACAGTGTAAATAAGTAACATCTTTTCTAGATAAAAATTCATCTAAATTACGTGCAAATATATAATGATGTATTAAACATGCACGTTTACAAATCATCTTCAGTACTTTCAGTACTTACCGGTTTATACCACCACGGAGGCTTAAAACAGAAGAAATTTATTATCAGATTTCCACAAAATATTCACACAAAATTTATTTAAAGTCTAGATTCATTGGCGGTAGTTTCTGTTAATAAAAATTTCAAAGTAATCATTAATTCTATGTGAATATAAAATGTGAAAATTTTTATTAATAATATTATTTCGTATCTGTTTTATCTTAAGGATAACTAGCTTTTATTTCATTAATATTCAAATCATGTTTTATTATTATTCCATGTGATTTGAATATTAAATTTGTTTTCAAAGCAAATGGATGATATTTAATAATTCATTATTGAAATCAAAATTAATTAATTTGTTTATTTATATCTGAATAGTCTAGACTTAATTTAAGTGAATATTATCATAATTTACCGTTTAATTTTGCGTTTTCAAATATGTTATACCTTAATAAAATACCGCTTTTACTTCTTAAATCATATATACAATGGCTCATAGCAAAATTCAAAAAACCATCGTTTTTATAATAGTTAAAATCCTTGTTAACTAGTGTTTTAACAAGCTTTAACTTTTTAGTTTTATTAACTTGATTTAATAAAGTTTCTTCTTAGTTACTTGACCATAAAATTAATGTTTTTGTAGGACATATCTGATAGTTTCAGCACAGTTTAAATGTTCTTCAGTAATATTTGATAATTTTACTACATTTAACTTTAAATCATTTTTTATTTTTCTATCATTATGTTTATAACAGTTTTTAGGAACTTATTTTTATTATATTTGCCGTCTTCCATTGCTTTCTTTATATCTTTTTATTTTGTATTCACTATAGACCAGATTCTATTAATAATTTCTTAGTATTATTTATATTTTTAAGTAAAAACTAAATTATTTTTCTATCATTCCGATTAAACTAGTTTTTAAGAACTTATTTTTATCTTATTTGCCGAATGTATTTAATTTTGACCAGCTTTTATAAATAATTTCTTATTATTATTTACATTTTTTAAGTGAAAACTAAATAAATACCGTCCATCAATCGATATTTAGATCTTTGATAATCCATGTTTTAGTTTATTATGTATTTTAATTTTAATAAAAGCTTAAGAAATTAATAAAATATATAAAATAATAAATTTAAAAAGAAAATATAATATTTTTAAGGCTTGCTTTACTATTAAATTGAAGATTTTAACCAAATATAATACTTCAAATTTCTACTGTAAGAGNGTTACTTTAAAATATAACATAAAACAAAATATAATACATACCGTAATTTTAGTTTGTCCCAAAGCTGGTGGTACATCTAAATCTTTTGGTATCATAACATGACCAAAATTATGCCTGTATTGAACACACCAGACTGCTAGCCAATCAATGTCGTACACGGTTAAAGAACCCGGAAGTTGTATTTCAATATCTTCACCCTGGTAGCCTCTTAATGGGTCTAAACTGCCCATTTCATTGGGAACTTTGATACCAAATGGTGTGGGTTCGGTTCCATTGCCCACCCAGAAATAGGCGTCAGGTCCAGCGCCGTCGTAATGCAAGTTTGGTATGTAGAAGGTTTTTGCGTCTAATACGCTTATATTACCGGAACGGAGTCCATGAGCTAGACGTTTAAATTCGGGTAATACACGGGGTTTTGGTACTTCTAGATTTGGGGGGATAAATACTTCGCCGAAGTCCACCTGGAATTAATTATCATCTTAGTTTCATTTGTAACAATCACAAAAAAATTAACAATACATAATTATTATATATACATGTAAATTTAATTGTTCAAATTATAAAAGTAAAAGGAACTGAATTAAATTCAACGGAATTCTAATTTTAAATCATATATGGAATTAGTTAATTCATTATTATAATGTCTTATAATTAGTTAACATTCTATTAGAAATGATTAAAAGAAGCAAAAAATAAATTAATCAAATAAAGCAAATTAAAAAATTTAAAGGAATTTAATTATTTTTAACAGAATTATAAGTTTAAATCATAAATTAGAAATTTTTTAATACATAATAAATATAAATGAAATTAAAAAAAAAAAATTNTTAATCAAATAAAGCAAATTAAAAAATTTAAAGGAATTGAATTATTTTTAACAGAATTATAAGTTTAAATCATAAATTAGAAAATTTTTAATACATAATAAATATAAATGAAGTTAAAAAAAAAACATTCAAATAAAATAAGGAATTGAATTTAATTCGATTAAATCAAAAGAAACATCTTATAAGGAATTATCGAAAGGAATTAAAACTGAAGAAATTAAAAGAATTGAATAAAATTTAAATCATTAAAGAAATTTGTTAATAAATAAAAAATATAAATAAAGTTAAAAACTTGTTAAACAATGTAAATATTTAAATTAAAAAAAGGAATTGAATTAAATTCAATGAAATTACAGTAATCATCCTATTAGGAATTGTCGGAAGGAATTAGAACTAAAGTAATAAAAAAATAAAAAATATTAAATGTAGATATCGGAATACAATAATTTATATTTGCAGCTTTAAATATTAAAGAGATAATACTTTTAAATTAATTTAAATTTATAGATTGTGTACTGTTGATAATATATTTAAAGAAAACAACTTCATAAAATTAAAATATTTATTAATTGAAAGTAATCAGAATATAATTTGTTTTTTGGAAGGTTAAAGAAAACCAGGTTTAAATTTGTTGAATAAATTTAAGGCAAAACTTATACATAAAATAGTATAATTCGTAAAAAGAAAAGTTTGAAGTATAAAACTAATATATTTGAATTTGAAGACGTTTACTTTTTGAACCGTTTTGCATATCCTTGTAGGTGTCTGGTATCTGGTATCTGGTATGTTATATATGAAAGAAAAATGTAATTTGAAAGATGGTGTGAATTTTTAAATCCTGAGAATAAAGCTAACAGAAGAAAGACGATTTTAAAGAAATGCTTGAATATAAATGAGGCAAAGGCATTTACCATCCGATGAAAAATGAATGAAATACCTTAACTGATGTTCTGTCAGATTTCTTTTTGTATTAATTTTTGTTGCGTGTCATCTTTACTTAACGCAGACAATTTTTTCTTCAAGAAATAACAAAAAATTATTTACATTACTTTAGAAGTTTCTACTTGAAAACTTTTTTACCTGTTCGTTTTATATTTTACGATAAAACAGTAAAAATCAATTTAATATTATTTCCGTAAGATACTAAATGGTATAAAACGATAGAAAAGCTTTGAAAACATATATTAACCAGAAGACAATCTTCCTGCCAGCCTCAAGTGCTAATAAGTTGTAATAAATAGACCAAAAGATATGGAATCATAAAGAAGTAGTGCGAGGTGGCATGTTTTTATGATTAATTTCATAAGAACAAACTGGTAGTAATGGTAGTGAACCCGCTTTTTCCGTTTATATGGACACGGAAGCCATTTTGAAGTTACAATCTCCAAGTCGACTCGTACCGGTACGAGAATCAAGAACTAGAATTGCTTTCCCAGTTTGCGCGGATCTTTGACTATTCAGATTATGATATTATATTACCTATATATTTATTTATTTATTAATACCATTTCTCCACATTACTAGTTGAAAAATATATTACATTTTGTTAATTAACCTAAATTTGAAGTTGAATTAATTATAAAACTGGTTAAATATTATTTTGGCATTTGAAAGAGATTTAAAAGACATAAAATAAAATTACTTTCATATATAACTCAGAATTTGTTTTGACAATTCAAACAAATTAAAGAAATATATATTTAGTTTCCATATTTTTATAAAAATTTGATGAAGTTTGAGTTTGTTAAAAGTAATGAACAGCATAGAATTACATGGTAATATATTGGTGCGTAAATTGGTGGAGGAGCCAGCTCTATTTGGAACACATTTATGAATTTTTGGGAAAATTTCCATTTTGTAAAATCCATTATCTAGGTGATCAAATCCTGCCACCCATACACGCATAGCAGCACAGTGGCAGTTGGTGGCAGCGCACCCAGCTCAGCGTGAGCAAACGATGATGGCAGGCAGGAATTGAACCCGCTACCGTAACTTAGACGGATGCGCTGTTTCATATAGCGCAGGTCGATACGTTGGCGGTTGGTGGGTGTCCTCGGCGGCGGCGCCACCCCCAGTTGCCTCCAATCCGAGCACGGCTGCCCCCGACACAGATGAGTCCATTCGCGCCACTGCGACTGTATCAATTCGGTCGGTTTGTGCCTCGCTTTTGCTTGCCGCATTTGGGATGCATGGTTTCCGGGTCTCTGGTTTGGAATTTCAGATTTCAGGAATTGGAAATTTCAAATTAAATACGTATTTCAATTGTTTTTCTACCAATTTGTACGGTTCCATAATTTCATTATTACGACTTATTCATTTCTATGCATAATATTTTTATTACAATAATTATTCCCACCCCCTCTTTTTTTCGCAATTATTGTAAATAATATCGACATTCTGATCACTTAACTATAAACATAACCATTTGCAGAACAACAATTTATATCAAATTTATTTTAACTCTAAAGTAAGAGTTGAGAAAAGTCTCAGTCAATTTTTAACTTTGAAGTTTGAAGAGATAACGAGTCAATATTTCTAATTACTTAAAAAAAATGATATATTATTTATTTAGTAAAAGTAATGTGAATAAATTAAAAAGCTACGTAATAGAAGATACATATATAAACATGAAATGTATTCTTCTATTTTTGATTGCTTCATCAACATGACAACTTCACAACTAGAGTCATAGTAAAACATCTTCATCCGAGCGAATCGTCCGCGTTCTCGAAGCAGCGGCAGTGTAATTAATATGCGGCAAGCAACGATGCTTATGAATATAGATAGGCACGAGCTTGAGGCAGGAGGTTTGAGGTGTAAGGCATGAGGCATGAACACGGCTTGTCGCACTGAAGGTAATACAAATTGCACTCGTGATGAAAAACAAAGGCACCCGTTTTCCGAACACAATACAAGTGTCAGCGCGTTGGAACGCGAAGAGATGCGGTTAATTTCACAGGGACGGACGATAGTAATGACGCCGACGTCGACGCCAACACTAACGCCGACGCTTACTACCAACGTTTAAGTTCACGCAAATATTGACGCGGCTAGCTATACTACAATACAATATTTACTAATTACTTTTATTAGCAATGATTCTGTTCCAATAATTATTTACAACATAACCTTTAAAATTCTTAAAAAACAAATATTTGAAATGAATATATTCAAAATAAAAAAATGTAATTCATTTGAAAATAATTAAATCAGTCAAAGTTACATGTAAACCGTAATAAAAGGGTAACAAACATTAAAAAATTAACATTTTTTCATGGTTTGAACTGTCAGTATAAATTGAACATGAATCCACCCCTGTACCCTGCTGATTTCCAATGTGGTATACATAACGTAATGTTAAGGGAGTGGGATTCTAGTTGACGTTGTGCGTCGCGACGGACGATGGGTGACGATGCTGACTGTGTGGCGTTACCGTCCCTATTTCCTGATTCATCGCGTCCACGCCATTGACCCTGTTGTGTGTCCGTCATGCTAAACTGGCTTCATTTAGAACGAACCACTAAATCACATCAAGGAACACCGAAACACATTTTCGTTTGAATATATTAATGAAGATCTCGTAAGATTTATTGTGCTTTTTTCATTTGTCGATTAAATACTACGAATTACTCTTTCACTTACAATTTAATTTTTCCTATAACTATATCATTATTCGTAAAACTACATCAGCTATTGCAAAAGTAGCATTTGTGACGTCATCACTGCTTCTAGCATTTATTTTAAAAAGCGTTTTATACCTTTAAATCAAGTAATAATATATTTAAATTCTACAAATAGCTTAAATTTCATTAGAATTAAAAATTAAAAAATACTTTTTACATTTTTTTGTCGGACACTAAATGTTAAATAGGGTTTTTTTATGGAATTAATTTGATGAGTTACATGGTAGATTGGATTGCTTGATTGGTGGATTGTAATTAACGAAGTTTTTAAAACTTTTAAAGGTTGAAAATATGTAAATACGTGTAGGTGCTTTGTGGGTTTCGTTAATACTGTGAGTACTAATTACTTAAAAGTGATTGTCTTTTTGAATACAGAATAATGAGCTGGATATTTTAAAATAGAATAGATTTTTTCATTTTTATTTTTAATCGGATTAGTATTTAATTTATAAACTTGGATTCCAAAATATTTCCATAAAAATGATAGTAATTTAAAAATACTAAATTAAAAAAAAAAATTTTATGTTAATATATAATTATTTGTAGAATAAATTTTGAAATATTCGCTTATAAATAAAATAATTTCATATCATTTAAAGAATTAAACAGCACAACTAATTATTCTTTTTGCATTTCGTAAAATAAACAAAAATTATTTAACCTTATTTTTAATTGCAAAATAACACATAATTTTATAGTATTTAATTAGTTGAACAGCGCAAGTAATTACTTCGTTTGTATTTCGTAAAATAGAAAAAAATTGCAGGTGTATTTTTGCAAAATTGGTCAATTTCTCGTTTATAAAGAGTTAAAAAAATGTAACTTACTGTGAACCGCCGACACCAGACAGAAAGCCATCGAATATCTCGAATTCTTTTGCCCATTGGCAATCGTAAAATTACATCTGTATTGTTATATGCCCTTAAAACTGGAGGATCTCTGTAAAAGAATAAAAATAATTTAATTATATATAAAATAATTCACTTATTTCTTTAATAATAATACAAAAAATAGATATATAAACTTATATTAATTTTATATAGATGAGAAATGATAAGAATAAAGCAATAGCAATATGAAAGGTAGTGGGTTGATATTGTAAATAAGTAAAATTCATCGTAACATGATGATCAGAAAGTTTCTGCAGTGTGGGCGTTTCATTACCAAGTAAATGTCATATGTACTTCAGCAGCTTTGTACTCGTATTTGAATACGAAACTAATATTGCATTATTAAATACCGATTTCTCAGCCACTCATATTTAATTAAACTTCACAATTTTCTTCAGAAAGTCATCAAATATTTTCCAAAATGATCTTAACTTTTCTCTCTTAATTATTTATTGATTTTAAGAGTTCTGTGAAATATGTAGTATGCTTTTATTTTATAAATAAATGTTTATAATAGTTGTTAGGGGTAAGAATAGATTTTATTTTAAAGGAAACAAAATGCAAAAATGATATAAAACGTAATATTAACATCTTAATGTAAGTCATCATCAAATATTACATCAGTGTTTACTCAAATATCGATATCCCCCTGTAAAGAATTACAGTGTAGGGAGTTAATAAAGACGTTGAGCTGACTTCATCACAATTACAAACCACCCCTCTGATGCATCCCTTTCGGGCACAATTCCTACTCTTCTCTCTTTTCCACCATAGTATGTCCTTTGTCACGGGATATAATCATCTCTCTTACTGTCATTCTTTATCTCTCTCTTTCTCAGCATCACCTGCCAACTCATCACTTCATCCCTTCGGAAATGGGGATTTCAGTAATCGTCACGCGTTATGATTTTCGCGAATTTAAACGAAAACTTAGAACGATTTTCATTTGTATTGATCGAAATCATCGGAAACTATAATCGCTTGGGAAAGCGGTTTAATACTAGACCTAATTACCCTGAATTAATTTAAATTGTTATTTTACAAATTCATACTATTTCATTTTCATTTTAACATACAGAGAATATCAAACGCAAAACAGAACATATTTCTTGTTGAATTCGAGGTATTGTATAAATAACTTAACTACATCTGTTTTAACTATTAATAATTTAGCGCAAATAAAACTCTATCATAATAAACAAAATTATGACTATATTTCTTAAAAATAATAATTTAATACGAGCTATATTTTATAAAATACACATATAATTTAAAATATTGGAGTAAATATCCAAAAATATATATTTTTCAATGATTAAAATAAATTAGATATTTGCATTTTTCGAATTTTCAAATAATTTAAAAATATTTGATTAGTTTAATTTATAAAATGCAATGCAGCTACAATTAACTTTTAAAATGTTTCAATAAATTATTCTGATGATGAACAAAAAATAAATTAATAAACTTTTTTAATGGGGTTATAGTAAAAATTGTGCAAATAAGTAATTTTGTGGAACTACAGTTGTGTGTTGATTTAATTTCCAGATTTGACAAATAAAATAATTGAAACGTTACATTGTTAGCGTGATGTTCATTATGTATTGTTATTTGATTATAATATATTTCAACAATAAAATATTGTGAATCTGTAACAATAATAAATGTAATTATTGAACTTACAAAATCAATTCTAATATATTGCAACCATGGCAACAGACATACAGAATTTAAAAGGATGATATGCCACGATTGTCCATTCTCAATTCACTAATACGTGCATGAATGCAGTTTGAGGGTAAAAACGACGGTAGCGGAAAGGGCGGCTGATCGATGGGGTGGGTGTTCGCTGCAGGGGAGCAAAGAGAACCATGCACTATATTTAATCAGTAGCACGGGGAGCTAGAGGGAGATGAATGGCCTCAGATACCCTTCACCATTTAAGCATTTACATTTAAATGAAGAGAATCAGGATGCTACCAGAAAAAACATTATCAATAATGTGAAAATGTACCAAGCAATTGTTAGTCCAGGGGGGATTTATTTTAATGGCGTCGAAAATCACACATAATAAATGTTTATGGAATTAATTTCTAAGATGTTACAGATTATATAGATAAATATATTCGTGTTGTGTTACATTAGGTTAAATTAAAGCTTTGTATTTTGCTTCGGTACTCATCATTGATTTTTATGCTAAATTTTTGCTGTATTATGGAAAATAATGCATACATTCATTATAGTAATGATCTTAAAATACTTTTATTAGTTTCAACTTAATTTCCGGCTTTTAGAAATATGAATTTATTTCTTAAAAAATATTTGGAAGTCTTACGCAGGACCCACAAAAAGGCTAGTTACGGCCCTGTAAATAACCTAAAAAAAATGGGAAATACTAAGATGTACCACAAAACGAAATGATTAACAACAATTAACAGATAAATCAAAATAATTCTCTTTGACCCTCAGTGGTCATTTATTTGAATATTTAAAAACTAATATGTTCTTTAACGTTTTATTAGTGCTTCAACGACGAACCAGCCAAATTTATTCTATGTATTTTCATGCATTATATTAAGGAGATTATACCTTGTTTAAAATGTTGTATGCATAATCCCTTAAAATGGTATAAATGTGTTTTTCAATTGTTTAAATCCAGATTTATTCTAATATCTGCATTACAACCTTATTATGAATAAACACTATTTTCTTATTTAAATATGCTTAAAAAATAAACTAAAATGAAATACTTATTTGTTTAACTTTTTAACAAGTTTTCTTATCGACTTCTCTCAAAGTTTATAGTTACGTTTGTTTAATTCAAAAGCTGCTTGAAACTTCGGCAAAAACTAAAGCAAATAACTGCAAAACATACAGTTAAGACATTATATTGAAGTTTTCTAAGGAATATATTTCATCTGCAAGTGTTTCAATTACGAGTTAAGTGCAAATAAATAAGTATTATTTAAATTTTAAGTAATAACTTGATAATTCAAGCGCGATTAATATTAATTTATTTACAAATTATAATATTTATTTCAATTTAAATAAAAGACAAGTATTTATAGTTGACTTTTAAAATTAATATGTTTTTAAGGGGCTTTGCGTAAAAAAAAATTAATAATAATTAAATCTATTAAAAAAATTATTAATTATTTTGTAGTAAAAACATTTAAATAATGTACAAATAATGAAAAGAAATGTTTTATTAAAAACGTCGAAAACAAAAGAAAATCTGAGTATTATGTTTTACAGACTTCAGTAAGAAGGACCTTAATAAAATAAACAAAACACTCATTGAAAAAGATTTTAAAATCCCTTTTAAAAAATCTCGGAGCTCGTTGGCAAAACGGTCTTCGCTGTTAAATGCAATCGACAATAAGCCCCACTAGTTATCATAGCAACTTTTAAACTGTTCTTTGTCTATCACGTACGTTTCATGTCATTTCATCTCTCTTTCATTAAACGGCTTACTACGATCGCTGGTAACGCCGCTAAGCGGATTACATCCGGTTGCCATAGTTACGTGTACGTTCCGTGTTTCTTGAACTGCAGACGAATCCAATCGTCTTTGTATAAAATAAAGCAATCTCAAAAAAATTTCTTGAAATTTTCAAATTTATGATATTAATTTTTACTACAGATGTTTATTTGCCTTTTTTATATTTATTCATTCTCTAGTTTGCGTAAAGTTTAAGCTCAACTTTAGCCTCTAAGTTTATTTTCTTACTTCTTATTTATTCAAATATCCTTTTCTAATTCTACGTCTAGTTAAAAAATAAACTTAAAATAGTATTTAAAAAAGAATTTATCTTCTGTGATGATGTTAACTTTTTTGTTTGAGGTTTCATTTGCAAACAAAAGCATAATCCACTTCAAAAAAGCCCTGAGAGCTTAATAATTCTAGAATGTACATGCAATTTAAACAATTAAAGTTTTTATTGTAATATTTATTATTTAAAATATATTGTTTACATTTAAATGTTACTAGTAAACATCGTTTAAATATGTGTTTACAATTGTTTCGAAAGCAAAATTTATAATTAAATCTTAAATTGGATAAACAACTTCAAGGGTTCTTAGAAAATTTGGTGTAATACGGAATCTATTATTACCATTGAATGAAAATGAGTATAATTAAATTAGCAATGCACATTTATTTAATTTTGTTGAGGTATTTTCGAATTTTAGATTGAAATGTATTAAATAAAATTAAAATTTAAGTTGTATAAAAACCCAAAT
>NEEE01003637.1:93890-104268 GCA_002278615.1 Pogonus chalceus
GCTGTAATAACAAACGTGACGTCATATGTTTGACGCATTATTTTTGATTATTTCTTACCTAAATAGCCAGCTCCAAGCATATTATGATCGAATAAATTTTCGGCTAATCTAAATCGTTCTGGACCAAAATCTTGATGATATCCTGACGGAAATTCGTAATGTACAGCTGGAATAGAACTAGCTACGCGTTCATCGTAAGGAGCTTCTGAAACCTTATAAAAAAATAACTTTTATGTCATCGACGAAATAAATTAATAATTTACTTGTAAAACAGTTTGTTGAAAATCTTGAATAGTACGTTTAGTCATATACGATAACCAAGTATTCGTTGGGGTAAAATTAATATTCTTTTTTGTATATTTTGGTTTTTCGCGGTCCCGTATAACTTCCTTATTAGCTATAATAGCTGCTGGAGTTAAATCGATTCCTAAGTTTTCTAACATTAATTTCGATTGACTAATTAAATAGTCACCACCTAAAGGTGATTTAACAACAGCTTGTGATAAAACATAACCATCTAACACGGGTACAGCTGAGGTATGTGTTGCGCCACTATCTACAACAAGCGCAGTAGCTCTGCCATTAGCGAAGGCGGCAAGAGCTGCGTTTTTAACTAAGAAAAATGCAGGTACACGGTATTTTTCGAACATAATTTCGGTTAATTTCTCTCGTTTTGCTCTTTGGTTCCATGGTGATTCGGAAAATAATACTGGATGAAACTGAGAATCTGACTGGATTATCTAAAAAACACTTTAAGTAAACAACAAGTTTATGTTATAATTATTTATAAAATACCCTTTCGTAACTGTAATCTAAAACTTTTTCAAATAAATCCCAATTTTCTATCATACCATCTTTCATGTATGTATGGATTTCCATATTCGCTCGGGGTGTATGTAAAAATGTTGTGTCAATATAATGTTTCCAGGCTGGAAATGTAATGTTATTTAGTAAATAAATTATAGACAATGCGCGCATTAAGTACCATTTTGAGTGATATTATTGTCAGTTTTACTTTCATCTAAATTCGCGTTTGAAGAATCATCCGGCGCAACTCCAACAATCGCTGGAATCTCTGCTTTAGGTGTATCTTCCTGGGCATAACCAACACGAAGTGAATGATGCCCGGGATCAAAAACTAAAGCTCCGATTTCATCACCACCATACAGAGTTCCAGACATTTTATGTAAAACTTAATAATCACTGTTTATGATAAAATATTTTAATTATAATATTGACGCAAACAATAGAGGTTAGAAGACTCAACCGGCGTCTTCAGTTATGCCAATTTTATTTCCCTTTGTTGGTATTATCCTAACATAAACTGAAATTAACGTAACCTATAAATATTGACATTTGTTTGTCTTTTATGTTTTAATAATTTAAATAATTATGGATAAGTCAAAGGATAATTTTTTATCCACACAAGAAACTAGTTTATTAGTAGTAATTTTTGATACAAATCCAAGTCAGAAAATATTAAAACAAGATTCAGGTTTCCTATCGAAATGTTTAGATTCAGTTATTGCATTTGGAAATTCACATTTAATGCAGAAATCTCAAAATAAACTCGCTATGATTGCATGTCATTCACATTCTAGGTAATATATACTGTAAAATTTCGATTATAAAAATGTAATGAATATGTTTTCTAGCCAATTTATATTTCCGGATCCCGGTAAACCGTTAGACATAAGACAAATCGATGGACAATATGAAATATTTACATTAGTTGAAAAAACAGTTAAAATAAATTTAGCGAAATTATTAACATCTGAAACAAGTACCTCAATAACCGAATCTTTAATAGCCGGTGCTTTAGCAATGGCGCTTTGTTACATAGCTAGGATGCAACGAAAGAAAACACCGGGCGTAAAAGTAAATTAAAACGATTTACGTAATTTCATAGTCTAATCTTTTTATTTATAGCTTAATACACGAATACTTGTTGTAACTGGAAGTGGGGATTCAGCCTCACAATATATGAATTACATGAACGTATTTTTTACCGCGCAAAAACAAAACGTTATTATAGATGTTTGTTCATTAGATCAACATTTAAGTTTATTACAACAAGGTTGTGATATTACAAATGGTTTATATCTTAAAGTGCCACAAATTCAAGGTTTACTGCAGTATTTATTATGGGTATTTTTGCCTGAACCACCCGTGCGACAAAAATTAGTATTACCTCCCCCTGCTAAAGTTGATTATAGAGCAGCGTGTTTTTGTCATCGCGAGCTTATAGATATCGGTTATGTTTGTTCTGTGTGTTTATCTAGTAAGTTTAAATATAACTTCATTGATATTACGATATTTTAATAAATTATATTTCTTTTTTTTAGTTTTTTGTAAATTTAGTCCTATTTGCACCACTTGTCAGTAAGTATTTAATTAATTTTAATTGAGTTGTATAAGTTATATAATTGTTTTATTTAATTTCTAGCGCTGTATTCAAAATACCTGGACCACTATCAGTTAAACCAAAGAAGAAAAAATTAAAACTTTAATATATTTTTAAACAGTCGTAATAAATTCCATATTATTTTAAAAATAAAGTTTTCGTTTAATTAATCCCGTTATGAAATAATAGAAATATTTTTTTATATGATAAAATTTATTTTAATTTTAATGAAATAAAAATAGTTAAACAATTATGTACTATATTTTTACTAAACTTAATTACATAAATTGAGACAGGAATGGGATAATCTTACACAGTGTATTTATAGTTTGTTGTTTTAACAATGAAACGCTATAGATATATCAAAAGTGTTTTCTTATTTTATTGTACGTACGTAGTAGTCAAAAATAATCAATTGTTCAAACTTAAAATAATAATAAATACATGCTACGGTTAGTTTTTTTTTTAACATATCGTGTTTGCTTACTACAATTACATGATCCTTTTGCACACGTACAAAATTCGAGGAATTTTAACTCATATATCAGGAAAAACGATACGCATTTTAAATGTGACTATGCTCAATGGAAATTTCAAATAAAAGGAACCAATTAATTCATTACAAAATGAGTTTAATCACATTTATGTATATTTACAAACGAAAACAGATTATTATTGAATAAATACTTCCGTTTTATCAGAGAACTTAAACTATTAAAATGCTTACTGGCACATCATGAATAGTCTTTCACTGTGCCAGCGACAGACAACTAACACTGTGAGACACAAGTTAATAATCGGAAATTATATTGAGAGTTCATCACTCTTCTAATATTTGTATCGAGGTTTAAACTCTCAATATCGAATTACAAAATTAAAAAGAAAAATAATGTTCATATTTTAGTCATTGTGTGATTACTTCTTTTTATTCTTTACTACCGGGGCCTTCCCCTTCGAATTGGTAGCTGTTTTTGCTTTCTTCTTAGGACCTTCTTCGTCTTCTTCTTCATCTTCCTGTAACGATTATTACCGATAAGAATTTGGAAAATTGTATATACTTTCTTGTTATACACTCCAGATTTTTTTTTTAAATTTATTTTAATAATAATTACCGTACAAGATGTGTTCTATGTATTTCGATATCCTACATCATTTGATGAACTTTGTAGATAGATCAAATAAATAAAATAATTCCTCAACGTTTAATAATAAAAATCGTATAGAGCGATAACATGAAAGTATCAATTTAAAAAAATATATTATCAAAATTTGAATCTACTCAAAAAATCATCTACTAGTAAACTTATTTATCTCGATAAATAAACGAAAATATAAATAGAAAATAGAATATAAATGCACCTCTTCATCATTAGCTTTGCTGTTTCGCTTGCGTTTTACATTTCCAGCCTCCTGGAAAGGAGGAATCATATTTAGAATACATTACAACATGCATAGTTAAAATAATAAAAGTACTTACTCCTCCTTCTTCGCCTTCTTCCTCATCGAGCATTTCTTCTTCCATTTCATCTATTTCATCGAATTCTTCCATAGGGCTACCAATTAAATGATGTCCAATAATGTGTACGGGACCACTGCCTTGTAATAAGCTAAATGTAACTGGAGGATCTGGGAACGATAAGTCAAGCAAACACTGGCTGGATCCATTGGGTCCCGCGGTTAAAGTTGCAACAGGAATTGTGATTGAGTCTTTCCATGTCATTGCTTCAACTTGAACTACATTTACTTCACCCTCTTTAGCTTCTGGTCCTAATAGGGCTTGTCTTATAACTAATTTGTGTCCACCTTGGAAATCTTCAGCTCCCTTTGACTCTGGGTCCCAGCATTCACTTGCTTTGGCACCTTTCAGTGTTAATGCTAAAAAATACAAGTATTTATTAAAACTACGATTATATAAACTAAACCACTATTGAATTAATCGTTAATATTATTACATAATATACGTTAAAAGTTAAACCGATCATAAGTATCGAACACTACAACATTTGAAGTGATATTTGGAAATAGTTATCAACGAATTTGTAATAAAGGTTAGGTAAAACATTAAAGTAATGAACATAATAAAAGAGAATTAACTTAATTAAAGTATTATTAAAATACTTTGTTATTAAAATAACATGCATAGTTTAGAATACAATGGCGCGCCAAAACACCGGGTTTAGGACGCTGCACTTCAAGGATACATATCTCTGTAATTACGACCATCACCATAAAAATATTAATAAAATTTAATAATTACATGCATAAATAATAAATACATACCGTAAAAATATTCATCAGCCATTTTAAAAATAAGATGTATTTGGATAACTAAGAATACACACGTGACGCCGGCAAGCGGAATGTAAAGAAAGTCCGCCGAAAGACCCGTGCAAATGGCCGATTGCCGTTGAATTATCCCCTTACTTTACTCCCCCCTGGTAGGCGGAGACATAAAGGGATGTTCAAAAATCAAAATACTAACTATTTTAATTTTTAATTCACATTGATGATTATTCTAAAATCAACGGAAAGTACATAATTCATATTAAAATTATATCTTATTCATTATTCATTTCTTATTATAATAATAAAAATTTCGGATTTGTTTTTAGTAAACAAAACAATTTTAAATTAGCGTCGCAGCCAACTTAAATCCACTAAATAACAACTAGATAAAATTCAAAGGTTCTAAAGATGCTTTGAATTTTATCGTGAATAAACATTTCTAGTCCATGTTTTTCATTATAATATCTTCTATTATTATAATTTAATTAATACATTCTTCCATTTAATTAAATTATATAATAATTTCATATTCTATCCTATTCTTTCGTCACGTGTATTCGTGGTCCAATAAAAATACTCCAAATAATGACACGAAGTATTTTGAAGGATCTTAAAATTCTAGAGTTTTAATCAAATTTTAAAATGAATTTTAAAATAGTATTTTTGGTTTTTCTTATTATTCAAATTAATATTATTTTAAGTGATAAAAATGTAAAACAATCAGATAATGATAAATTTATCCCAACGAAAGAATGGCAAGTTGTGAAAGATGGTAAATATTGTCATTATTAAAAATTGATTTACATTTAAAATATAATTTAATTAAAAGGTCAATCAATACCGAAAGGATTACATGTCCGTATAAATTTAGAAACTGGTTTAAAGGAAGCTAAATTACTAGAAGAACATAGCAAAAACGAACGAAACAGTGCTTTAATGGAAGTAACCGAAGATAATGAAAAACTCGATAAAACTGAAAATGTTAATTCTATAGAAGAACTAAATAGAATATTAAAAAATATAGATAGTGATGAAAATTTACCACCAATACCTGAAGAAGATGTAAAACGAGTGATGAAAGATTTTAAAGACTACAAACAATTAAAAAAAGAATTAGATGATATTAATGTTTCAGTTAAAAGTGATGTTGAAATTTTAAAAGACTTAATAAACGATTACAAAGAAGTGTTAACCAATCATGAAATGAACAATGAAATAAAAAATAATAAAATATTTAGTACTCTACAATACATTGAATATCTTGTGCATCAAATAGATAACGCGAATGATTTTATTTCAAGTGGTAGTTTTGATGAAATTATTTATAAAAATTTGAATAATTCTGACAGTAAAATTAAATCCGAAGTATTAAAAATCTTAGGTTCTTCTGCATCAAATAATATTAAAGTTCAAATATATGCGTTAGAATCGGGTGCAGTTGAAAAAATAACTAGATTATTAGCTCTTGAAAGTAACGAAGAAGTTAAACTACGTGCCATTTATGCTTTAAGTAGTTTATTAAGACGTTTTCCTTTAGCGCAAAATCATTTTATTAAAAATGGCGGTTTAACGGTTTTTGGAAAAATTATTGCAAAGCCTGCTGTTAATATAAAATTACAATTGAAAATTATAACCTTAATTTATGATTTGTTAATTGAACAAAAAGAAGCTGTTGAAGATACAAGTAATGTTGATTTTAAAGAAAGAAATAAACAATACACTTCTGTAAACTTAGAAAATAATTTAATAAAAAATGGTTGGTGTGATATATTTAATAACATTTTAGTTAATAATTTATCAATAGATGATATTGATCATGATGCTGTTGAAAGATGTTTGAATGTTTTACTTTTAGTAACTGATAATTGTGCACTACAATTTAGTAATAATAAATTAATGTATAAATTAAATCAATTAAAAAATATTTATGTACAATTAGAAAAAGAAGATAATAACGCATCTGATTCATCATATTTTTCACATTTAAAAGACTTAACTCATAATTTAATAACAATTATTATACATAACTATAAAAGTGAACTGTGATTTTTTGTACAATTTTATTAATAAAATTATTTATTAATTGATATCAAGTGTTTTGTAAATCAAACTCACTAACTTCCGTCGAAGAATCTTTTTTCCTAAATTCAGGTGCTGACTGTGTTCTTACAGTTTCTATAACTTTAGGGAATAAAGGTATTTCGATAGTGGAAAAAATATCGAAATCTTTTCCAGTTGTTGTTGAAATTGTACAATCCGAAGTTTTCCTAATATCAATTGTATAATTACTTTTACAGTTCAAACATAAATCTGCCTCGCACATTTTATCTCTGCTTTCTTTACCATTAAGTTTGAGTTTTCTTGCGTATTGTAATCGTAAACTTGTTTCATATTTAACTTTTTCTGCTTTAATACGTTCTATATCATTATGTAATTTTGAAATTTGGATTTGAAAACTTAAATTGTCGTGAATTAATTGTGTGTTTTGTTTGACAACCTGAAAAATACTTTTATTTTGTTGATTGCGTATTTTTAAGATCAGGGGCTACAGTATTTCAATAAAATAATCAAAAAAACTGTCCCCCAACCTTAAATAAGTATACCTGTAAATATTTTTTATTGCTTGGAGGTATACTTTGTTTAAATTTTTCACTAATAATATGTAAAATTTCATCCCGTGTTGTTTCTAATTTCATCGTTAAATCGGAAATAATTTTAGCATTTTCAGTTTGATCTTTTTTATATCTAGCTTTCAATGTATATTTTGTATTTTTCATTCGTAAAAATTTAATACTTAAATTATAATTAGCCTCTAATGTTTCATTTAATACTGATTTTAATTTAGATATTTCTGCTTTTAAATTATCTATTTCTTTTAATTGTTGTAACACGTCTTCAGCATTTTTTAATTCTTTACTTTGCTTTTTTTGTATTTCTTTATTGACACTCATTTCTTTACAATAATATTCTTTTTCTTTTAAATAAAACGCCCGTTCATCTTCTAATTGTTGTTTTAAATTTTGATTTGCGCGTTTAATTTTTTTTAAATCGGATAATATTCGTTGTTTTTCTTTTGTGATACTCGCGATAGTTGAATCTTTCGCATTTAATTTCTCTTGAAGAGAATTTATATGTTTTTGTAAAGGAATAACTTGTTCATCAGACAAAGTATTGTCGTTTGAATATTTTTCATTACCATTATTTTCTATCATTATTACTTGAGTGATATTAATTTATAAGCAAAACTATTTTTCTGTAATACAACTTTTAATCATTAACAACAATTTATTTGACTAAACATCACGATTAAATCACCTCTTGACATCAAAACTGTAGTATTTAATAATATTTTAAGATCTTATTTGAATTCGACAGATTTATCACTACCGAATAATTCTTCATTGATTGAGCGTAGCAAGAATTTGTATTTGACATACAAGTTGTATTTTTGCTATGATTACAATTATGACATTAGGCCATATGTCACAATTTTATGAAAAACAAAACACACAAAAACTTTATATCTTTTTATCGGCCATCTTATTACCATTATTATCTTATATTATATAATTTGTACCTTCTAGCTACTTAAAAAAAGTCATTTATTTGCGCTGGTGTCTATATTTATGTTTTAAAAAGTTCTATAAATAATTAGATTTGAAGGTTTTCGAAGATAAATTAATCAAAAAAGCTGTTATTGACAAAATATTTACTTGTAGATGAGTTTTTGGAGTAAATAAATAAATTCTTTTATATTCGTACGTCAATTGTTATAATAATAATAAACAAACAACAAAAACATAATAATAAATGCGTAAATACAAATACATGTTCGAAAAAAACTTGTTATAGTTCTGCTACAAAGTTGCGCATATCTAATTAACATAAAATAACAACTAATAATAATTTCTAATATATCAAGTTTCTGTAATAAGATCAACTGCCACTACTATTGCCATACGAGTTAATGGGAGAAGCTAACGTTAATACTCCAACTTTGTAAACATTCAACAGTAAAACTCGCGAGTTTCACCAGTCAACAATCAAATACCCGCTGTAAGCCACTCTTAAAAACACTGCTCACGTGCTAAAAACACTTCAAACTTAATTTATATAAATGAAAAAGTGATTTAAATATGTATTAATTTCGTTTATTAAAGTGTAAATCATTAAAAATGTCTTCAGTGTACTGGAATTCAATGGATTTTGATAGTGAGGGTACTTTATCGACGAAAAATTCGTCAACACCGCGGAAATATGTAGATCCTTGGGATTTAGAAAATTATGCGTATATTCGGAAACGTTTAGACTCGCAAAATTTAAGTTCAACACCTAGTGCTGCAGGAGAACCGCAGGATGCGTCGTTTTATTATACCCCTTTCGATAAAGATTACGAGATTTATAAAAGAACTACAGGAACTGATAAGAGTATGCATTATGCCGAGCGTGATGAATATACTTTTAAAAATGATCGGTTGTATGATACTTCGCATTATTATCACCAGCCTTATAGTGATAAGGAAGATATTTATGGGGTAACACCTGATTATTCAGGTAAATTCATTATTATTTTCTGTTTCATAGTTTATTTTACATAATAAATATAAATATTTGGTTATATCTTCTAAAATTTCAAAATATAACACGTTAAAAGTTTACATAAATTTACTAAAATCTTAGAAAACAAAACAAATATTATGTTTAAAGTTGTAATAACAAATGAAACACGTTATAATATAAAACAAATGCATGTTTTTTTTATCTCAAATAATGTTAAATACAATATTGTCAAACAGATAAAATATTATTGTAATGATTTAAAACGTGATAAACAAGAAAAAATTGTCATGCACATCATATTATTTATAATTTAACTTAATACAATTAAATACAAAAACAAATTTTGTAATAAAAATATAATAAAAACAATTAAACATCGCCTTAAATTCCACCTACTACAAGTAAATTAAAATATTTTGTAATTTACTATTAAGAAACAAATGATGTATTTTCAATGAGCATTTGATGAACAATGAAATTATCATTTAATTTTAACATGTGCTTAAATTTAATTTTCAAGGTTTATCTAATTAATTTTTACCTAAAAACAATTTATTTATTTATTAATATTATATCTAATAATTTTAACACATTTGTGTTTTTATTTTAATTTGTTCAAGTAACAACAGTAATGTAATAATTATGTTTAATTTTAATTATTTATAATTAACAACATAACTTTTATAAAATGAATACATAGGAAGAAGGTTTCAGTTAATTATAAATGTTTATTATTTATTTAATTCGAACTTGTTGCATTTTAAAGCAAAATGCAATCGAAATATTTTTCAAGGTTATAAATCATTTAAACAAATATTACTTAATATCTTTGAAACTTTTCTTTAGTAGGAGGAAATGAAAATGATGAAAAACGATGAGTCAAACATAAAAAAAAAAAAATGTGTAGGGTTTTTATTAATATTTAAACTAAAATTGAAAGTGTACAACCAAGGTAATACTTCGTTAATGTTGATTTTATCTGTAATTATTTTAAATATTCATCAGTGAAAATTTTTAATGTAATTAAAAGTACATGCATTCGTTTGTTTTTCTAGGTAAATGTAAATTAAAATTTAATTATTTGATTTCTCTTATTTATATAAAAATTATATTTACATTTTTTTAATC
>NEEE01003634.1:3165-25736 GCA_002278615.1 Pogonus chalceus
ATTTTTAATTTCGTTTTTGTAAATGAATGCCCTATTTTATTTCTATACTCCTTAGCAGGGCATATTTTGTTTGGTTATGTAATATACTAACAGAGCAATTATATGTCAGATTGACTTGTGAAGGTAATAAATGTGTAGGTAACCACAGTGGTATTAATTTTTGACTAAACATTTCCATTAAGAATAAAAACAAGTAACATTTTATAAAAATTTGGACAGCGAACGTTTTTTCTACTTTGTAGCTCTAGAGCGGCAAAGTACCATTTTGCGCACACAAAAGAGGGTTTTAAAATGTTTTATTTAAGTAAATTTTTGTATTGTAGATATTAAATATTGTATTTAACATAATTCCTTACAAAAATATTAATTTTATTATATGTAAATTAAAATCAAATTATGTAAATAACAGTGTAACGTACAACCGTCACGAAATCAGCACTGTTTAACTGAAGAAACGATAATATTTTTTTAAATTTAGGATAGGCAAATATTTAATATTAGAACATTAGAATAAACCTTGTAAATAATTATTAATTAATAATTAATAATACCAGTTTATTTTTATTTTTTAATTATAAAGATATCAGACTAAATTTTTTAAATACTTCTAAATAATTTCGTTTAATATTACACTGAAATATTTATTTCTCATTTTATATTATTAAAACAAATTTATTTATATTTAAAATTAGGAAAATTCACAGAAAACAAAATTTTAGATACCATACATTAATTTTTATATTAATTTTAAAATAATTTTCTTAAATATATAAAAACTATTCCAGTGAACGCACACTATTAAAAACTATTACAAACGGTTCCAAACTAGTATGTATTCAATTGTGTTTCTTACGCGTAATGAATGCCAGTGTGTATTAACGTATTAATTTTACTGTGAATTTTGAGTTTATTTTGTGAATTATGGTTTTATATATTAAATTACAAATATTGTAAGGTTTTTAAATATATTTAAAATGTTTTTACTTCAATTGAATTGCATTTATATGAATAAATATGTGAATTATTTGTGTTTCTGTGAAATCTTCATTCAAGCAAGGTTATTTGGAATCAAAAATAAGGTAAATTGATATTTCAATGTATTTTTTTATTCTATTCCATTTCTTAACATCTACATCTACAATATTTTCATGTTCGAATTTCTTTCAGTAAATACAATTTAGTATTTATTCAGAAAATCTATTTTCCTATTTAAAATCTCAATATTTACGCTGTTGGAAAATGCTACATAAAATTTTATGCATTTGTATAATGGAAACCTTTAAGTACTGTAAACTTGTATTTACTTCTATTGTAACATAATGGCAATTGTGGTATAAGTTATTTACGGAGGCTGTGTTACTGACAGGCGATTATCAGATATCAATTAATATGGAGATGAAATTTATATGAATGTTACTATTATGTCCGTAATTTGTGTGGTTATGTAGCTAATATAATGTTTCATTATGATGATATTAACTGTCTAATCCAATAATGCAGTTGCATTCGTTGCACATAATATTTACACATTATATAGATGTGTATATGAATTTATGATGAGTTTATATATAGATACTTTCATATCAATATTATATAAATTATTTTAATTTAATTTTTTTATATTATAATAGATTTTTGAAACAATTATACATTTTGCTGAGTCTAGTTTCTTTCATACAACAATTTTGGTTAAATTGGTTTTTTTATTTTTTTTTGTTCTATTCTGTTGTCAGCTTTATATAGTTTTTTGTTTAATAATACAATTTATAGAATTATCAAAGTTATAAGGTTTTTATTCAACAAACATTTTTTTTTTTTTTTTTTTTTCAATTTCAAATCGATTTTTTTTTTGCATTGAGGTTTGATGAAATAAGAATAAAAAATGACCATTATAATTTTGGTTTATTTTTCAATTGTACGAATTAAATGGTTAATGAGAAAATTCCGAACACTAGATAAAAAACAGGGTTTAATGCTAGATGAAAAATCAGGAATGTTAGTAGAAAAATGCTATTAATACTAGATAAAAAGTTATTAGCGCTACATAATCCTATCTAGTATAATAGTTTTAATTATTCTATTGCAGTGCGTTCTAGCAATTAATAAAATTCAGTTGGAACCGCTTATAACGATCAGTGTTAAAAAATATTGAATGTAAAACTTAAAAAAACCAAAATCATTTATTTATTATTTAAATTTTATTATATTTTTATTTCTCATGAAAAAGAAATGAAATAAATAAAAAAACAAAATAAAATATTATACGGAATGAATCAAATTTTTGATTATTTTTTTTTTTTAAATAGTTTAAAAATCATGTCAATGTGCAAGTATACTTTTGAAAATTAGTATTACTTTTTGTTTTAATGTAATGAGGCCTATTGTGTAGTTAATTTTGTTAAAATTTGTGTTTGATTTTTCTTTCCAGTCTACTTACTGAAATCGTATCGATAAAAAATTTATTTTGCTATTTTATGGTCTTTTGTGTACGATACTTATAAGAATGAATAGAAAAAATTTGGGGTTTTATTTATGAAATTTAAGATTATAATAACTATTTAAAATTTCTCTTCTTGTAAATAAATAAAAAGCAGCAATGAAAATTTAAATCATTGTACAATTTAAAAAATCATCGCTCTAAACAACAAAAGATTAAACAAATTCGATTGTAACAACCGGTTCGACGTTATAACAAATGTTATTATAAACAGTTTTTGCCGTATTTTGACAAAATAAAATATATAATAAGTTTGATAATTTACTTTAAAAATATGAATTTATTAAATATAAAATATATTTTTTTTTTAATTTAAATTTAACTTTATACGGCATAATATTATATAAAACAAAAACCGAATATAATTTGTTGGATTATCGACAAAAAATTTAAACACTTTTTGGCGTGTATTATTATTATTAATATTTTTAAAGGCATAATTTCAAAGGTTTCATGCACCAAGGCCATTAAAATACAAGATATTGCTTGAGATAAGTCTATGGAAAAATATTTATATCTTTTAAATGTACTTGTCAACAGGTTGAAATATGACTCTAAGACAAAATCTAATAATTATTTTTTATATTTATAATAAAACTTATTTAAAATATTAATTTATTAGTTAAGGGAATATTTTTATAAAACTTATTCTAGAATCAAGTTCTATTGTCATTTGTTTTTTAATTGTTTTAATTTAACAATGCAGTTTGTTTTAAATGACTAAATCAAAACAAAGCAAATATATCAAAAGTAAAACAATGAAAATATATGTGAAAAGTGCAGCAATTCAGATTTATTTACGAGTTTAAATTTAAAAATAAATTGTGTTATTTGCACGATAAATGGAAAACACCTTGAGTAATAGCAAGTTAAAATGGCCACTTACACGTGTAACTTACACACTATGAGGAAGGACAACTTATAAACTTTGTTTGAAATTCGTTTTCTATCGTTGACACTTTATCTCAGTTTGTTAGAAAATCCAATGGATTATCTGACCTTTGGTTTTAGATACAAACATATAAACTTCAATTATTTTCTTCATTTTAGTTTTTTATCTTCATTGTTACTTACTTTTCGAAATTTATTTGTCTTAATACTAAGAAACTTTAGCTAAAATGCAAATAATTATATTCTATGGAAACTTTTATTAGTTCTTGAAAATTCTTAGAATTTATGTAAATAAAATTATGTTTTTACTTTTTTTAAATTATTTAAAATAATTGGTTCAAATATTTTTTTACGAACTCTTGAAATTAAATTCATCCTTATAAAGGCTGTATTCATAGAATTTTGTTTTGAAATACCTTGAATCAGTTGAGTTCAGAATTTGAAATATTAAACCCAATTTTACTACCAGTCGTTTAGAGATATTTATAAGTACTTTTTAGTTTCGTACTCGCATAAAAATAGTTTTGATAATTTTATGAACAGTTGAAATTAAATTCGTTTTAAATAAGTTACTGCAAGCACATTAAATTCATTAAAATTCTACTAAAAAATTCACTTTGTATAATTCTGATTTATTATAACAAAATTTTTAGAAGTAAAAATACTAATATTTGGAACCGTGATAGCTTTCGGCGTCTGATATCTCCAAAAAAAGGCACTTTCGTAGGTGCCATGTTCGATCAGTCCTTAAACAAGGTAAAATAAAATCGTTTAGATTTCCTTAAACTATATTAGATTGGCTATTGTGAAAAATCGGCGATAGTTTGAAAAAAATGCTATAAATTTGTTTTAAAAAAATTGAAAAATTAAAATATCAAAAAAATCGTACGCTTCACGATAGAAAATAGTATATTGCGTCACAAGGGAAGATAAAGGCATATTACATCCCGAAGATTTCTGATGCACGAGCGAACGTAGAGAGCGAGGGCAGCAAAAGCTGAGGGATGTAATATGCTGTTAGATTCCCGTAGGGCGCAAGATATTTTTCCGTATCATTGAGAAGATTGTTTTTAATGAAAAATATTAATTTTATAATGAAAAACTCATATTTTAAGAAATTGTGTCGCTTTCCTATTCATAATTGAAACCATGGAAACAAGTAATAAAATAAAAGATGCACCCGTCATTTTAGAAGAATTTTTGACATATAACCTCAAACTATAAATGTCTAATTTTTTGTATTTATGATAATTTCAATATTAAATCATGCGAAAATTGAAATAAAGATCGTATGTATAAGTGTTATTAAAAATAATTAAAATTGTCATGTAAATTTGACTTATTTTATTGCTAAATTTAAATTATGTAANTTACTTTATAATAGATTTATGCAAAAAAAAATAAAAATCGATTTTTTGAAATCTTCAGGGTGGGGTTCCCCTTAAGTTCAGAAATTGAATTATTTAACCCAATTAAACTACCAGCAGTTTAGAGATATTTCAAAGTATTTTTTTATTTGAAAATTGCATAAAAATAGTTTCACAAAATAAAAGAAATTGTTTCATATTCTGTCGTATTTTTATATTATATTTGATAATTTATGTAGTTAATATCGTATATACCCGATAATACTTTTATTCCATTAGAAAAACATATAAAATTCAAAAAATAAAATATAACTGTGATTACACCAGGGTACAATATCCTCACGAGCTTACAACAAAACATATTCTCTATAATTTCGCGTTATATATGTGCTAGCACCACGTGCGTATAATTTATTGCAGAATTCTCATCTCGTCGCTTAACACGACAAATATGGAATACTAAAATTCTCGCTATATTTGAAATTCGTCGCAAACGGATGCTAAGAAAACGTACACTACTACGTTTATTTTCCAAGCGGAAACGAGAAAAAAAAAAAAATTTACGGTTTACAGCTTCTTAAATAAATATTTAATCATGTTTATTTTCCATAATTTTAAACAAATAATTTAGAAAAAGAAAAAATGCATTTTACATTTTTATAATTTCATTGTAAAATCATGTCGCAGAGTAAGATGTTTATGTGTTTTTCTTTCGTTTTCATATCAAGGTTTTTAAAACATGGAAGATGGCAAGTTTCTAGCATCTGACTTTCATGAATATTTAGTTTATGTTTCATATTCTTGCTGGATGAAGATTTGAATCCGTGATTTTTGAGTTACTGTATGTGTAGCTATGTTTTAAGATGCTGGACTGTTCATACTTATACTTCTTACTATTTTTATAAATTTTAAAGTCATTAAGCTAGAGATATTTCAATTCCTCTCAGAAATATATTTATATTAAGGAGCAGTTCTTAAAGTTTAGCTTCATTTAAAAAAATAATATGTTTAAAAGATAATCAAAATTTATTTTACATTTATATGACGGACCGTATTTTAAGATTTTCCTGTTCGCACATTTGGTTTCCGAGCTGCGTTTTATAAACTGCAATATGTGCAAAAGTTTATCTTTATAATAATAAAAAAAAAAAACTAGTAATATTTTATTATATTAAAGTTTTATATTGGATATGAATATGAATCAATAAAAATAAGTTTAAATAAATATTTAACTATTTAAAGCTATTTAAATGAAAATTAAAACATTAAATTTATTTTATATTTATAATTATTTACTAATAAAATTTACAAAAAGTTTATCAAGAATTTAAAAGAAGAAAACATAGTTAGAATTAAGTTTGATTTAAACTTTTAAATTTAATATTTTATATTTGTGTTTACAAATATACTTTAATAAATATTCGAAAGAAAACAAAAAAAATTAAAGCAAAACAATGCAAATAATTTAGTATTTGATATTAATAACTACAAATTTTTTAAAATGATTATCTGAAACAAAGAAAAACTTGAACAAAAAAGTGAAAACTTACTTAGAATCAATTTTAATTTTAAATTTATGTTCAGTTCATTATTAACATATTTCTTTGGAATATTTATAACCAAAAAAATATTTTTTGTACTCATGCATTGAAAAGTGTTGATTTGCGTTACCTAAGCAACATCCGAAACTTCTATTTTCCGCATTGTAACCAGATTAGCGTGCGGAAAAATAAGCAAACAGCACTCCTACTTCTAAGGTATCTATTAAAAAACTGTATTTATAATAAAAAAGTATAGTTTTTAAATTTTACTTTTCCTAATAATAATTATAAAAAGTGGTAAATTATTGAATGAAATTTAATTTGTTGGTAAACAGTTGGCANTGTACATATGTATATCAGGATGACTGAGTTTCGCTTGTGATTATGCTTAACTTTTATTTTCAATACATAATTCTTATTATGGTAAATTAATTTATCTGCAAATCTATATTTTGGCATAGAACGGCATAGATTATCTTGTAGTAAGAGAAGTTTAATTGTTTCTAGCTTCTTAATGATACAAACTGTTTTATAAAAGTATATTTTGTACTACCCGTTAAGTTTACTTATGAAATTAATGTTTTTTTTTTCGATATATTCATTAATTTGCATTTTCTTTCAACCCTTCATTCAATTTTCTAATCTTTTATCATAAAGATTATCGCTTAAAGCTGTAGATAAAAATCGTAAAAGGCCCTAAATGATTAATCCCGGAAATGAGTCCCTACAGTTCAATTTTTTGACACAAAATACCCCTAATCCAATATTGAATTGCTGGTTTTTATATGAATTTCCAAAAGTAAAAGAAATTAATGACAAAAAAGTGATTTTTAGATAAAGATATATTTAAAATTCTACATAAATATAAAGAAAACACTGAATGTTTTACACAATCAAAAGAAATTCGCAAACAAACAAAAAGCATTAAGATAAAAATTGAGATAGCAGCACGAAAATTTAAGCTACTGCTTGACGTTAAAAAGTAAGAAAGACCGAGATTGATACAATGAATAATGTTACAAAGAAAGATATTATTATAGTGTCGTATCACAATAATAAAGCTCTCATTGCTGCCTTTGCTACAATCATTTATCTTTTCTTCTATTCTTTCAAAGAAACATTTTCGTTGTCACTGTTCTAGGCCACATGAACTTCAACCCCCTTTACGATCGATACCTACCGTCGGTCAGACTATACACATAGTTTCCTTTTTCTTTGTCGATATCATCTTGTTGTTATGACACATTACTTATCACTATGTTCACCAAATTCAACTAGTTACTGGTGACTGCTTACTGGCAACATTTCAGTTGTGTATTTGCGTTTTTTACCAAAGAAATGTCATTATATAAAACTTTTTTCATTTCAACTTTTCCTTTTCTTCAAATACTCGAACTCTCTTCAACAGATATGAATGTTCTCGTTTTATATTTTAAGCGAATTTTAGTAGCAGCTAATACATGCAAAATATGCCAACTTTTTCAATGTTACCTTTGAGCATTTATTTTTTCTTTTAACAATTCACCAAGGAATTAACAGAATTACTTTAAATATACTTCTCATTATGTTATTTCATAAATTTGATATAATTTGTTTTAATATTCTCAAATTGTTTCATTAGTATCACTTGTTTATTTGATCAGAAAATTACTTATACGCTGTTTCTGTGAAAGATAAATTTATTCCATTGCTATGCAAATAATACATCAAATTGAAATTATTTGCAAGATATATAATATAATATAATATCATTAGCGTTATTATTTATTCTTTATTTAAAATCGAAGAAATTAAAAGTAATTTTACTTTTTTTAATGGTTTCATTAGATATTAAAAATTATTGTGAATAATTTTGAACAAATATAAAAATCTTCGTATAAATTAATAATTAAAATAATAAAAAAAACCTTTAGGTAAACAACTGCTATGTCATCATCAAGATCGATTTTTTTTTCAAGCTTTTTTTTGTAAAATGTACATATGACAATTGTATTATATTTTTATAAAAACGTAAATTTTTAAAATAAGTTTCCTAATTTTGATAAAAAGAATTAAATACTGTTTATTGCAATTTCGACGAAAATTGTAAATTCAATAAAAAAAGAACTCTTTGGTCAAACTTGCTAATTACATTTACTAATTTCAAATTACAGAATATATTAATTTATGCTTTTAAGTCAACAATTATTATATTTGAATTATTTTTACGAAAAAATCAATTTAAGAAATTAATAATTGGTAAATACGTTAATCTGCAAACTTTTTTAATTTGTTATTAAGTAATTATGACTTAAAATATCATATCTAGGGTTTTCCTGTATTTTATAAAAATTTCTAGACTTTTTTTACAAAATAGATCAGTTCCCTGTTTCTTGTTTTTTGTTTTTTATTTGTTGACTCCAACTTTTTTAAGATCTTCTTCTACTTCTTGGAGTGATGTCCTTCTGGATCTTCCATTTCTTCTTCTACCTCCTGGTTTCCATTGTTCTATATTCGTCTGCTCTCCATATGTGTCCCAACCATATTTTGCTTGTTCATTTATTTTCTTAACTATGTCATCTTCAATTTCTTGGCCCAGCTCAAAAGAATTTAATATAAACTTTAATTTTCAAAAAGAGAACTGTTTTTTTTTAATGACCGAAATTTAATTAAAAATTAAGTATTTCTAAATTTAAATAAATCATAAATTAAATAAATATCACAATATTTATTTTTAATTACTGATATTTGCCATATATTAACCCCTGACTTTTTGAAAGTAATTAAAAATATGTTATTGAATTATTAAAAATGATGTTAAATAATAGTGAAATTTTCTCTGTAAAGTATTATTTCAAAACTTTACTGATTTTTCGCGATAAATCAAATAAATAATATAAAAATTTATATTCATAATAAAAGTGATATTTTCAAATGAAAATTCCAAAGTAACCATGTCGGACAACAAAACGCAAAATTCTATAAAAATATTTTTCCTTCGGTTGAGTTTGTAATAAAAATTGTTCGATGAATTTGAATCATCAATGAGTGTGTTATTTGTTTACATTGGGATCATTTTGGGTGGCTGCTGTTTTTACGTGACCTTCTCCATGTTGTGGAGCGAGGAAAAGGGAGCTAAAGTGGATCGTTGACAGCTCTCGCAGTTGTCGATAACCGATTAGCGGATAATGCAGCGTTACCGATTATCTAGAACTGGTGATGCGGTTAATCGTACCGAATTTCCTGACGAAACGTACTTTATGATGAATTTTGTTCAAAGTAGGCGTGGCACTTTTTATCATTTTCACAAGGTTCCTATTACATTGTGTCAGCAATTTTTTTTTACAGATATATTAACGTTTATGTTTAAACTTTTAAAAATAATTGAAAAAAAAAAAAATAATTTTCAATTTGTTTTTTATTGATTTGTAGAGTTTTGGCTGCGGGCTGCATTTTTGTCGGATAAATAACAAAATCATGTACATTTGTTAATTTATCCAATTAAAACAATTTGGGGAATTTATTTTTTTCAGCCTCATTTACAAATATATTAATTTTTACTAATAACTTTGGCTTATGAAAACATAATAGTATGACAGAGCTTTGTTTGAGATTATGATTAACTCTTATTTTAATACAAAATCTAAATTATGCAAAATAAACTTATAAACAATTCAATCTTTTCTTGAAATTTCTTTCTACACTAAATTACGAAAATGATATGGATTCTCTTGTGGTAAGAGTACTTAAAATGTTTCTGGCTTCTTCATTTTGAAAAATGAGACAAAAAGGCTTATCAAATTATATTTTGTACTCACCGTGAAGCTTACCAATGATATCAATGTTAATTTTTTTAACATCTAAATTGAGTTGCACAAATATTGCTCTTTCTTTCAACCCTTTATTTAGTTTTCGAACCTTATATCTTAAAGATTATTGGTTGAAATTATATCTTGTGCAATTCAATTTATTTCATTATATTTGTAAATAATTGTTCGTTTTCACGGTTTTTTTTTTAACTAAAAAAGGGCCTTAAAAAATTATTATATACTTCAAAATTTTCCCATATATTTTTTTATTCTTTTAAATTTCATATTATTTTATAAATAAAGAACATTTAAATTAAAAATTGTGATATTCTTCAAAAAATGTTTTAAAAACTATTTCATGAATCGTGCATTTAAATTTTTATAAGCTTATTTTCTAACAGATTTATCTCTATTACAAATTTGCTTGTATTATAGATGTCAAACAATTGTAAAACGATTGTAAAAAATAACCTTAAAGCTAAAATAGTTTGAAACTAACATATATTTATCAATCGATTATTTTAAAACAATTACACAGTTTAACTAAATTATATTTAATTTCAACCAACTGATCCATTTATTTTAAAATATTTCTCTATACTTTTTGAATTTAAACTTTGATATTACTTGTAATAGTACAGAAAAATATAATAAATAATTATATAGAATTTTTTAAATGTACTTTAACTTCAAAACTTTAGTATACAAGTTTGTGCATGAATAGTTATTGTTATTATTTGCCTTCGACGTGAATTGCATTGCACTGGAAATAATTTGAACCAGTGACCTTTTGATTCTACCTACGCATTTATTTACTCTTTTTTTTGTTATTTGATTATTAAAATAGTATAAATGCTTTTATCGAAACAAAAAATGATTTAATAATTTATTTGAGATTATTTGATTTATAAATACTTGCAATTTCTCCTACATAAGACAAATGGTTTATTTTAACGACTTTAAAAGTATTTTTCTTTTATGATCGTAATAAACTACTTTTTATGATCCTGAAACATCATGTTATGTATTTGATGCTAGTTATTTATAGTGTGTGATAAAAAAAATATTTGAAACTAATCTGAAATATTCTTAAACAATAAAAATTATTGATTTGTATACTTGAATATGAAATTTTCATTGAGAAATGAATGATAAATTATTTATACAGATTAAAGGATTTAAAACTGTCATATGATGAAAGTAATTTGAATGTAATTATATCATTTCTTTAGAATATAATCCAATTATTGTGCGTTATTTATGTTTTATATATAAATACAAAAGTATATTTAAGGTATATTTTTGTTGAATCATAATGGAACATATCATATTTTTAAATATTAAAATTTTATTTATGAATTATATGAATTATGTTTACAAATAATTTGTGGACTTGTGAATAATGTATTAATAGTTACTAATAAATTATTGAATATATCATTTTGGAGACATTAAAATTATGGGGATATCTTAGAAAATTGAATGGATAATATTAGCAGATGTAGTTGGAAAATACATATAATTCGAATCTGTTGCATTTGATTGGAAAAATTTATAGTGTAAATAGAAACTGATTGTAAGGTAGCAGTTGGAAAGATATTGTTTGATAATAATTGGTATGAATAGATTGGCATTGAAGTAGTGTGTTTAATAAGAATCATTTATTAATGAATGTTCTGTCGGCCGGAACACGTAACACGGAACGCATCATCTGGTTCCGGCGTGTATGGTGCGCGTGCGTGGCAGAAGTAACCGGCAACCGGGTGCTCCGGAGCCGGCGCGATTCCGGGGGCCGGGGAGCGAGCAAGCGAGACAGTTAGATGCTGTTGCGAGAGAGATCTCGTGCCGCAGCAGCACGGAGCGTGAGCGGGGCCAGTAGACTAGTTGCAGGCGCAGGCAACCACCCAGCCTCACACAGAAGCAGTTCCCTGCCGCCCGCATTCCCGCACTCGGCGGGAACCAGTTTCCAAAACACCGTCCGCCGCCGTCATACGTGCGTTGGTGCCAATACGAACGAACAATAACAACAATCGCATGTAGTGTAACACAAGTGCGTGATGTGCTGGTGGTAATCACTTGCATCGTCCAGTGTCTTCCGTCTAGTGACATGTCTGCGTTCGCTGTCACCACTTCCTAGTGCGTGTGTGTTGCGTGCGAGATGCCGCATCAGTGACGCAGTGTACCGCGCCGCGCCCCACAACCACCGTCTACTTGAAGCGCCGTGTCCAAAACGACCGACACATCAAAGTGTCTGCCCTAGCCGTAGCCGCAAGTGTGGACACCGTGTGCTGCTATCACCAGCACCTAGTGCTGAAGTGGTGGCTGGGTGCGTGTGACCGGCATGCCGACCACCGCGCCGCCGCCCCCGTACCGTCCTCGGCGGCGGCGACGGTCTACTAATATCCAAACAGTAACATCGTTAATTATTATCAGCAGCAACCACTATAGTTCTTGTACAACATTAAACCGTCATCAACAATTCAAATTTTATAAGCCTGATTACTATTATATTAATAACGAATTTCTTCGCTTGCCTTAAACACATTTTAACATTACATGCGTTATTTATTTTCCTTTTTAAAACCAAAAATAATAACAAAATAATAATAAACGTGATTATTGTAACTAATATTATTGAATGAAAGTAATAAAATAAACAAAAAAGAATTACTACATATACATATATAAAAATTAATAAATTAATTAAGCTTGCTGCATATTTTTTCACCTCGCTTTATATTTGAAATAAAAGAAATTAATACAATATATTTTATCATTTACTTGGTAAATTAAATAGCAACAAAACAACCCGTCCAAGAACAATAAGTAATCACAGCTCTGAATATAAAAAAATAAAACGTCCATGCGTATTTTTAATTATACTTTTACTAATTAATCAAGCAAACTAAACGTTTTATAAAACAACAGTGCCATTATTTGTTACAATTATATTCATAAGTTAGCAATTCGGAATCGTTGTTACACTACCATAACCTAACATTTCACTTGCTTACAACCGGTTCGCGCGCGTTCTGGTTAAGTCACGTGACGTAAAAAAGCGACTCCTCTGTGCTGCGCTGAAACTCTCTTGTCTCTGTCTTTTGTCTGTGATGTGTCCCATCAACATACGAAGCCATCATGTTTGCTATGACGGAATATTTTGGAGAGTTCGCTCTTGCCAGGTACGTACATCAAGAGCCTCTCAACAAAATTCAATGCATTCTTCTCATCCGTAACATTCACTATGAATCATAAGCATTTTATATTATATTATAATCCTGCACTTCTGCAGGTATACATAAATATAAAGTGCATCTTCACGTCTTAAAATATTAAAAATGAACAACGAAGAATAATAAACATACAATGTATAAAATAAAATGCAATATTTACTTGATTTCTATATAAATAATATTATTTTCTTTCTTATTTATTAAACAAATGAATAAAGCAGATATAATAACTATATTTCCTATGAACTTAAAACAAAATTAAGATAATTACAACTCATTAAATATCTTCTTATCTTTACGCTACCAATACCATATCGACGTAAAAGGCTATACGCACTTCTTTTCCGTTCGTCATTGTTTCAAAGAGATGAAAAGAACACCAAAAGCCTGTGTTGTATAATTAGATTTTCAACCTGATCGCTTTTTATTAGATTTAAGATCCACTCTCTGCCACCAGTTATATAGTGTGCGTTGACATTTTAAAATTGATTTATTTGTACCTGCCTAAAAATAAAAGGCTTTATGTACATGTACAGATATTAGAGTTAAGTATATCTTGATTATTAGACAATAAATAATAAATAAATTACTAGACTTGTTCTTATATTTATTTAAATAAGTGTTCAATGATTCTAAAAAGCAAAAGGCTTCCTTATTTCATTATATAAGATTTTTAACTTTTTATTAACTCTATCAAATTGGAAGTGTTATTTTAAAGAATATTTAAGGGGAGACTCCACCCTGACAGCTCTAAAGAACAACGATATTCAGAAATTTTTTAAATGTTAAATAACAATCGAATCTTGTGGGGTTTTTACTATATTATTGCACGTATTTTAGAATTTTTGAAGTAAAAATATTAATATTTGGAGCCGTGGTAGCCTTCGGCGTCAGACACTTTCAGAATAAGGCACAATTATGGGTGCCAATCGCCATTAGTCCTTAAAGAAGGTAGAACAAAATCGTTTAGGTTTCCTTAAACTATATTATATTGACTATCGAGCAGCATAAAATTTTTTGAAATTTAAAAAAATTACAAATATGGTAGCAGTTTGGAAAAAAAAAAATTCTGAGAAAAAAATGCTATTAACTTGTTTATAAAAAATCTAAAAATTAAAATATCAAATAAATTCTACGCTTCAAGATAGAAAAAACGGTTTTACACATTTCCAATAAAGATTAAAGTGATTTCATTGAATGGTTCCCGAGAAAAAGAGACACGCAATTTGAATAGTGTGGTTTCGAGAAAAACGCGTTTAAAGTTTTCTGTACTGTAATTAACATATTTTTCAGCCTCCACAATTCTTCTTTATCTTTGCAATGACTTCGAATATCAATAAACCCTTTTAGAGTGTCATTTTAGACAGGATAAGGATAGATTCATACAAAAAAAATCGATTTTTTTAAACATTCAGGGTAGGGTCTCCACTTAAAGTAATTTATAATAATTTATGAGAAATTATCAGTTTAATTATTAAAAACATATATTTTTTATTATTTATCAGACGGCTGTCATTAGCAACCGAAATAATGCAATCAATATTTTAATTTATTGTCAAAAAATCGAGTTTTTCGTCTGAACAAATATTAGTATTTTTATAAAACCGCCAAAAATACAAACCAAAATATAGAAAAAAAAACAACAAATAGATTTTTTCAAATTACCTTTCAAAATTGATAAATTATTATATTTACAGCTTATTTTCTATTTAAAGTATAAAATATATATTAAATTTAAATGTTTTAACAAGTGCCAACATAATAATCTATTAATGATAGATGATAATAGAAAAGAGTAAACTTGATTCCATTTAAAATAGAAAATTAATAAGATATTTTTAGAGATAGACAAATTGCATGTTCAAGGATAACATTTCACTTATCTTTATATTGTTATCAGGATCTGAATAGACATAAGTGTTAAAATAACCTCTTTAACGTGAAATATATTTTCTTTTCACGGCCAGGTCTAGAAATAGTATAAAAAAATATATTTATTTTTGTTTGTTAAGTTGTTAGCTGTAATATTTAAGAAAAATATACAAAATACTTTGATATGAAAATTAATTTTTGCTTAATTTTAAATAAAGCAAATAAATAAAGTTTACAAGTAAATAATAATTTAAAACTATATTTGTCTTACCTTTTTTTCTCGTATGTTTTTCATTTCTCAACTTGTTTACATCTAGAATGTTAAAAACAAGTTCAAGATATATTTGACGCTGAAGATTTTTATTGGCAATTTTGTCTTTTCCGCTGATACGTTTGTTTTGAACCAATACAGAGTATGAAAAAATATATGATTTATTAGTCACGTGACTCAATAGCTTATCCTTCAAACGAAAGAAATGATAAAATAATTCTGAGAAAATGACTAATTATGACGTATGTGTTAAGAAAGTTATTAAAGTTCCGCCGCCTAACTTTGACAGGTTAAGAATTTTCTTCGAGTTTCTTAACAACTCTGTTTGAATTGTACCAGGTGGAATTGTCATTTCATTCAATTAATAATTCTCTAAGTTCATTTTATATTATTAATTCCTTACTTTTGATTGTTTAAGAAAAATTATATATTAATTTGAATTTATTAAAATAACTTACTTCATTATTATACACAATACTTACAGATTTTCTATTACATTCTAACGTTTTTTGTTCATTAATACATCATTTTTATTTTAAATTCAATTTACTTTTATACAGAAATGTCATTTTTTTCTTAGAAACAAATAAAAAAAGTTTCAATTTATATGTTTCAAGTATTTATAGTTTAAAAAAATATATTCTACAATATTTTACTTTAATTAGTGCAAATACAAAATTCCTTAAATTGTTTTTAATTCAAAAGAGAAGAACTCGCCTTAATATCTAGCTTAAAGTTCTCAAAAACGTATTTTTTTCTCTAAAATCGCCATCTTATATTATTTTGTTTTCTACATCAAAGAATAGAGAAATGAATTACCAGTACAGTGGCAAAAAGCACATCTTAAAATCTAGCTTAGCTATTGAAAAACTCTTAAAAATACAAAATGTCTAAAATCACTAAACTTTTTATTTATAATTAAAACTATAGTGGATTAAATTGCGGGTAAAAGTGCGCCTTACAAAGAAGGTGCAAGAGGTGGTCCCTCGCCGATTTCTTCTACTTTAAATATGATATTCTACCCTCAAATCTAAAAGAATTTTTTTTATCGGCGGAAAAACATACTTAAAGTAAAGTGAATTCTACGGAAAAATCAAATATTAATTGTATAAATATAATAATTTTTTTATTTTAAGGGATAGTTTACCACTTATGGTTTATTATTTTTTAAATGCCAAAAGTCGTATCTACCATTTTTTTTTTCTAGTTAAAATTACCGTTAAAATCAATTAAATGCGAGTGATAGTCAATTTTTCAAACTGTATAACTTTTATTTGAATAACATCTCGGATATGCCATCAAATGCATTTTTCATTATTTTTTATGACAATTTTTATGCCGTCAGTCACATTTGATTATAACAATTACAAGTATATGGAACTTAAAAACTACCCCTCTTTATCTTTTAGAGACAATTTCACCCTTTAAATATGTTTTTCTACAGTCGCTATACAAAGTAGGTATTTTGTGCTCTCTTTTGTCAACGCAAAATGTTACTTTGCCGCTCTAGAGCGAAAAAGTAGAAAAAACGCTCGCTAACGTTACCTACACGTTTATTACCTTCACAAGTCAATCTGAAATATGATTGCTGAGTCGGTACGTTACATAACCTAACAAAATGTCCTGCTATGTAAAATTTATTATTTTTTGTTATAGTTGTTGACTCCATTATGGCGACTGTAGAAAAAATCTTGTGTGTGTTTTGAGCGCAAATGGACATTGTCGATTTCGAGGCAACAACCTCTCAATCGACAATGTCTCACTTTGCGCTATTAATACACAAATAACTATTTTCTGCCAATAAAAAAAAATACATATCTCTTAGATTTGAGTGTAGAATATCATATTTAAAGTAGAAAAAAATCGGTGAGGGACATCTCTTGCACCTTTTTTGTTAGTATTTTGTTTTCAAAAAATCAGTAATATATTTTTCTTAAACTGTTTATATTTTAATTCTCCAGAACAAGAAGTCCATGGTTGCTAAGTAATATTTCACAGAATAAATAAATAAATATGTTTTGTTTATTTAAAATCTACATTTAATTTTATATTATACGTATCTATTAGATAAAATAAACATGTTTTTATAATTAAAACAAATGAAAAATGGCTCATAGCAAACCGCGAGAATAAGTATTCAAAACTTGATTAAAACACAAACTAAAATAATCAACAAAATATGCAGATTCAGCGATATCTATTATTTATTTCTTTTATAATTTTCCTGAAACATTTGGTCGATTCCAAACAATTTTATCTGCAGCATAATTTCATACGAAAATAACCTGTACATGAAGTGGATTTAGAGGTGAATATATTCACCGTGTTATTATTCCTTTGGCATGTGTTGAATTTTGTTCAATTAATTAATGTGATATATTCAATTTGTTCCTGGATATTGTTAAATAAAATTGGTTACTTGATGTTTTCTTGTTTAGACTTAATTATAAGATAAATAATACTAAGAAGAATGGGTCTTCTATACTTTTAAAGTTTAAACAAATGAATTTACTTTTTTTCACGACCGACTGTAAAACTTACAAATTACAAAAAATAATTGCAAAAACAAATATTAAAATGTTTGGTGTGTTATTTTATGAGACATTTCCTAGAATCCATATTTTTCGAATGAGAAAACAAATGAAGCATAAAGCTTGGAAGTACATTATACAATTTCAAGTAGAAATTGAGTTGGCTTTGTGAAGTTTTCGGAATTTCTGATGTGTCATTTGTCCCATAAATGAACAAGTTGGACGTTGTCCAACTTCTAAACGTAAAAATTCAGTGCACGTTAGTCTTTAGTATATAATTTATTTTTTAAATACTGCGACAAGCCGCGCACTTTATGGGGAATTATTGCGTCATTTAATACTGTTTCCCACAGTTAAGCGCATATTTAGTGAACCACTAATGTTATGTTTAATTCATTTCTATCTTTGAATACATGCCAAATTTTTATTTATTCAGTTTACAGAGTGCACTTTAGATTTTCAGTATTACTGCTTGCATCTGTTTGAGCTCATTTAATTTAATGCAGTTTAAGATTTGCAATAAAATATTTTTTTGATTCAATAAAAGTTTATAGAACATTATCTAAATACTTTTTTGATAGAATTGTGTTTAATATGAATTTATATATAAAAAATAAATTAAAGTTTTGATTAAATTGGAGCATTTTAATATCAAATACAGCAAAAAAATAATTATAAGTAAGAATTATGATTCATTTTAACAACAAACTATAATTATAGGTTATAACCTCGAATATTTCAAAATAAGATCAAGATGCATGTAAACTTGTTCTTTGCATCAGGAAGATTAAAATAATGAATATTTACTTCGAAGCAAAATCAATTCGGTATGAAAAATTAGACAAACCTATACACATAAATATTATTTGTGTTAAGTGTAGCTTATAAATTATAATTAATTTTTATACGAATAAGAACTCAAATTAATGATTTCATCCATGGTTTTTTAAAATCAATTTTTAAATATTAAAACAAGATTACAGAGAAATTCATAAATACAGGATCTGAGACAATCTCACTTAAAGTTATTTGTTTAATTTTGCATGGCACTCTGTAAACTGCTTGAAGATGGACTTTTTATTTCTCCTGTATCTTGTGAAAGGATTGTCGTATATCATCAATTGCACATTTTAATTCTGAACAACTTTTGATATGAAATATTTATCCTAATATTAATAAGAAAAATTGTATAGCGTACTGAAATTTTAACATTCAATTTTCTATAAAACAAAAAAATAGACATCCGGTATATANGCATAATTCAGTTAAGAATATAAATATGTCATATAATATAAATGATAAATAATTTTTAGTCTGCGATAAGAAAATTTTAATATGTTTAAGTTAAGTATACAATAATATTAACATATTTTATAGGAGACGTATAAGCATGTGTTACATATTTATAAAAAGCAGAACTGCATTTTTATTAGAACAAATTACTTTTTTTATAAATCCCTAATATTTAAAATAATAATTTTCGCGGTGAATAAAATTAATAATATTGCAGTTTTGGCAGTTAAATAAATTATTTATTATAGACATTAAAGGATTTCTCGAAACATGCTTCGAGCACGACGCTTAAAGCTGATGTGATTCTGAGTTTTACAATCAAATCAATTTTTAAAGGATGAATGCACTTTATGACCAATAAAATTTTGTGAAGTTAATGGCTAGCTTTGAACTAGAGACCTTTTAATAAAAAATTAATTACACGTACAAATATGATTTAAAAATTTCTAAGTTTCCAATAGAATTGATTATAAATGACCTTTAATTTTTAATATAATATAAAAAGGAAGTGCATATTTTGTTTTCTTACAATATTTATTGAAATAAGCCTTATTTTCTGTCAAAACCTAATTTTTTATTTATGTACATATTTAATTGCATTTGATTGTATCATGCACGTTTTAACAAAAAAAAAAAAAAAAAATTCTATGTTATTTCTCTCATTATCGATTAAATAAAAATGTAAGGCATTTATTTCAACAAGTATAAGTATTTCTTGTTTAAATAAAAACAAAACAAAAACTTTCTGTTTATAGCCAACTGCAATAAATATTCTAAAAATCTTATAAACTTATTTAAATTTTAAAATACCATGTTTCAAATTTAAATATTTCAATTTAATTTACATACTTTATTTTAATAATTTTAATATTAATTCTAAAATAATCAATGAACTTTATGAATATATTTATAATTTATCATAAAAACATGTTTCATATATAAAATATTCGCTTTAAAAAAATAATTAAAAAAAAAACATTATTATTCAGTTAGTAATATGCTACTTGTCCAACAGTACATAAAAATTTAAATATAATATAATAAAAAAGCACTTTTAGTTTCATACAAGTTTGTGGTAATAACTCTAGTGTAAGTAAAGTAATAAAAGTTTAATTTCACTAGCAATCGATTGCAAACAAACAAACCTGACCATTGGTAGAAAGACACTCAACTTACCGAGTACATTCCAATAAAATCATAACTGCCATATATTTTCTATCAACTGACATTTAGTATTATGTGTATTTTCAATAAATTTTTTGTGACCTTGACCTTGCCCGACATTTTACTTATTATATATAACCGCATACACTTTTATATAATAAATTATTTCATACGCATGGTTTGTATTCACACCCTTACTTCATAAATTTTATATGAATTTTGTTATTTGTAAATATTTTTGTTTCTTTGCTTTGAACATTTATATTTTTATATATTTTAACATTTTGATTTGAAATTTGTATTATTGAAATATTTGAGCAATATGACCGATATAAAAATATACATAATTAAATTTATGTATATTTCAAAAATTCAAAAAGTTTAAAAGGAATCGTTTGCTAAATATGCAACCAATCTTAAAATTTATAAAAAATATAGGATGTCCCAAAAGGGTCAAGAATTAAACGTTCGAAAATCGTCTTTACAAAGAATTATAATCTTACAAAATTCAGCTTGAGCAAGAATTAAAACCAACAGATCATCTTCAACGATTAAAATGTTCGACAGGTTTCCAAACCCCGACTTTTTGGGACACTTTGTGTAAGAGTATTATACAAAAAAATTATCAATCAATCGATAAACTGAAAAAAAAAAATAACGAATAAATAATGTTTTTTTTTTTTAATTTTGCATTTTTTAGTTAGAAAGTACATTTGAAGATAAAAATTAAAAAACTTAATTATTCGTTAAGTTATTGGCATTAAAAAAAAATGTTCATTTAAAAAATAAAATCATATCTCTTAAACAATTTGAGATTATGGGCTGAAAATCTTAGAGAACATATCTAAAAATATAGTCAACGCCACGAATCAATGTAATTATCTAATAATAAGCAGATATTTTACTTCGACATACGTTATTAACAGTTACATCTTCTTAGCGCTTAATTGACATACTTCTCAATAGTGTGAAAAATGTCGCAAATTTATTCGAAAAATATAGCAACAACCGGTTTTTTCGGAACACATAAAACGATTAAGATTGTGGGGTGGTACCATATAAACGTACAATGATTATGCAATTACATTGTTTTGTGGCGACGACTATATAAAAAAAATCTTTGTATAAGTTTCTTTATTTGTTACAATTAAATCTAATTTAAAAAATGAATATTTTATTATATTAAGAAATGAAAGTGAATAGATATATTTGAAAAAATTCTATAAGTAGAAAATTAAAAACATTAGATTAAAATTTAAAAAATATTGTTGAATGGGAACGGCTATAAAAGCTTAATTAATAAAACCTATTATAAATATAAAGCATTTTTTTAAAAATAAAAATAAACTTAATATATTTATTTGTCTTTAGAATATTTTACAATTCAACCGAATATTAAAAAAATATTTCATTATAATATAAATTTAATTTAATGATTAATTAATTGAATATACAGTAATCCAAATGACAAGGGTTGAAAACGCCATATTTAGGGTATACCGAAATAATACACACCATTAAATATTCATAGAATTCTTATTCTGTGAATTTACCATCTGCACCTCAAAAATTTAATTATTTATTAAACAGTATCCAAGTGTAAGACTCATGAAAGTCAAAATTAAATAAATAATAACAATTAAAATTTCAAAATATAATCTAAATGTCTACATTTTAAATGTCGATGTAAGTAAAAAAAAAGAAAAAGCAAATTGAATGCATTTGCTGGTTTGCGTGACTCATACCTATAGTTTGTATCCTGGCATGAATATTTAACAAGTACATTGCGCTTGAAAAATAGAACAGTTTGTATTAAGCTTTTGTTTAATGTCGTTTTATGTGGGATCGTTGTTTGAAAATTCATTTCATTGGAAATAAATAAATATACTTATTAATTTATTATATTGATATTTACGGATTTTTCATTCATTTTATTTTATATGTTTTCAATGAATATATATTTCTTTGACGTCTTATTAAATTTTATCAATAATAATTTATATTACAAACAAGAATATAATTAAATATTTTTTACTTATTGACACATATGTATGTATGTAAATTATTAATCGAAAAATTAATTATCTATTTTTAATAAATTATTTCTATTAAATAAAATCGTT
>NEEE01003634.1:25814-43407 GCA_002278615.1 Pogonus chalceus
CTATTAAATAAAATCGTTGTTATATATTTTTAATTATTATTATTCTAAAAGACATAAAAATAAATACTTTAAGTTTATAAATTTAATAAGTTTTCATTTTGTTAAGTCCCTCGAGACAAAATGCACTTAATTTTATATATTGACAAGTATATTATAAATAAAGAAAAATATTTTATTTAAATATTTGTTTATATATTACTATAAAATCGATATATTATAGTACAATATCAGGATGACCGAGCATTGCTCGGGGTTATAGTTGATTTATATGTTCAATACAAAATCTTAGACATATAGACATATAGACAATTTAATCTTTTCCTAAAATTTCTTTCCGCAATATATTACGGGAATGATAGGGATTCTTCTGTGGTAAGAGTACTTTAAATGTTTTTGGTTTCTTAATTTTGGACAATGACCCATACAACCTTAGCAAAGTATATTTTGTAGTCATTCTGAAGTTTACCAATGATATCAATGTTAATTTAATCAATATATTTATTGAATTGCTCTTTTTTCAACCTTTTATTTAGTTTAGAAACCTGTTCTCATAAAGATTATTCTATGAAATGATATCTTCTGACAATTCAATCTATTTAAAACCGTAAAAAAGTCCTTAAATGATTTTTCCTGGACAGATCAATTTTTTTGACCCAAAATACCTCTAATCCTTGATTGAGTTTTTTGTTATAACAAAAAACAAAATCAAAATTAAAATTCTATATTTTTAGATTTAAGATTTTCATGGTGATAAAAATAATTATTTAGATTTTATAAATAATATTTTATTTTAAGCCGAAATTCTCATTATGAAATAATATAATATAACTAAGAACCATAATAAGAATTCATATATAAAGGTAACCCAAAAGGGTCGGGGTATTTCCGAAGTTTGGAAACCTCTCGAACATTTCAATCGCAAAATTTAATCGTTGAAGATGGTCTGTTGGTTTTAATTCTTGTACAAGCTGAATTTTATAAGGTTTAAGATGCAAATCCTTCCTTCTAATTCTTTATAAAGACGATTTTCGAACGTTTAATTCTTGACCCTTATGGGACAACCTTTATTTTAGTAGCTTTAAGTATTATTTAGCTGTAACAGGCCTTGTGGTGAATGAATACATAAATTTATTATTATTTTTTACTTTAGCTTTCAAACTATTATAAAAATCTGCATTAATTAAATACTTTTTCGTAGTTTTTGTTTAAATTATCTCGATAAATCAACTGAGGCTCAAAATGCTTTAGAAAATTTATATTTGATTCATTGAAATCTTTCTAATTTTTATTAATTTTTTTGCTTATCTAATACATTTTTTATATTTTGTTTTTCTTTAAAACATTGCTTTAATAGTTTTACTCAAATTTCATCGAAAAATATTTCTTGTACTCATGCATTGAAGAGTGTTGATTTGCGTTACCTAAGCAACATCCGAAACTTCTATTTTCCGCATTGTAACCANAGCACTTAGTATGTAAATAACTATTTTTTAATTATTTATAACAAAACAGTAAATCAGTTTGCTTTATATTTTCTAATTAAATTAAATCAAGGGCGTTGCAAACTAAAATATATTAAATAATAAAATATGAAATTTTATGAAAAATAAAACTGTTAAACTCTTCTTTGTAATAGATTTATAAACTACATAATTGAATCATCAAAATGATATTATTTCCAACCATGTAAAATTTCTTTCACAACATGGTTATCGTAAATGTAGTTCCAGCTAGTATTAAAACATAGATGGTGTTATTGAAAATACGAAATAAAAAATAAAAAACTCGTTTTTAATAGAAAAACAAGGCTAACGTTATGATAGATAGTAATTCAAAGTGTCGCTGTCAACCTCTAAAACAAATGGAGTAATTTACGTGTTGTGTTAACGCATTTTGCCGCCGTTCACCGTTTTCCATTACATAAATAATTCAAACTTGACGTTGTACATGCCGTAAGGGATTCACTCAAATATTCCAGTTACGGGTAAAATCACTTCCTGACATTCTTGTTGCATTTCTATATCGACTTTTTGTTTTATATTGTATTAATATCGTCATTCTACATTCGAAATACAGAAAAAAAATCTTGCTCATAAGGTATAATTTATTCTTTAGAAACTTTTCATAATACAAGTACTTGATATTTTGTTCACGATAAGTTTATCAAACTATGTAATTCTCTTCTATTGAAAATTTCTTAGAGTAAGAATTGTTTCTCTTTTAACAAGGTACTTGTGTTAAAAGTTTTCTACATTACAAATTATATCCATTATATTTTTCTTTACATAGTTTCTACTTCTTATTTACATTATCGTTAATTCTATTCTTAGAAATTAAGTTTCGCGTAAATTGAATTGTGTATTTTATACCTATTAATTAGTCATTTAAAAATTTTATAGATTATTTTGCTTTTTTAAAAAAAAGATTACTTACATTCCTGATTTGTACCTTATCTTAAATACGATTTAAAATATTAAAATAAAAGTTTATTTATAAAATTTCTGTTCAAAATATTTTAAACAATATAAAATCTTAATAGTTTTCATTAAAAAATTAATATTTTTTGTATTCTACATTTGTTTTGGAATTCATCTAACCATAATAGATGGTTTATTTCTTAAAGATTGCTATTGAAAAATTTCTTTTATTATCTTATAACTAATTTGTAATAATATTTTAATGATTAAATGAAGATAAAGCTAATAAATAAATAAAAAAAAAGAGAACAGATAATTTTTTATGAATTTCATCTCTTACCAATTTATATATATATATATTCACACTAAATAACGAGAATTGCATTGTTTTTCCTGTAGTAAAAGCATTTTAAATATTTCTGGCTTTTAATTTTGGAAAATGCCACTAACAGGCTTGTTAAATTATGTTTTGTTTTCATCGTGAAATTAAAACAATGATATTATTATTAATTTTTTTGAATTGTACAAGTATTGCTCTTTTATTCACACCTTCATTAAGTCTTCGAACCTTATATTATAAATATTAATGTTTGAAACAATATGTTGTGGCAATTCAATTTCTTTTATTATATTTGTAAGTAATTATCTCTTGCCTAGCTACAATGTCACTCTTACTCTGAATATAAAAACCATAAAAAGGCCTTAAATAATGTTTCTGGAAATGAGACCCGAACAGATCAATTTTTTGAATCAAAATACTTCTAATCAGTGATTTTTATATAAATTAACTAGAAAAATATGCATGTATTTACAAAACAAAAAATTAACATTCCTAATTTAAACAAAAATAACATATGAAGTTTACGTATTAAAAAATAAAAAATAAATATATTTTTGTTTTGCATGTTTCCTCATTATTTTCGACTTACGCTTTCTGTTCTTCTTCGTTGTTATTTGCATTTAGTAACGATTTCGGAATCAAACTATGGACATGCTGTCTCATCCAATTTGATTATTATTTACAAAGGTCTAGCATTCCATTTAAATTTAAATTTATAATGTAAAGTTCAACTTTTTACTTAAATATGACATTAAATATATTTATAACCCGTTACAGAATATTTTATGTAAATGTTGAACTTGAAAAACAATTGATCTACAATTTAAAAACTATCGACAATCTTTATAGAACTATATAGAACTTAGAAAACATATTTAACAAAAAAACTTTTCGGGATTGTTTATAGCAATTAACTGCTATTGAATTGCTTAAAACAATAAAATTAATAATTGATATTATTATATTATCAATTTTTATTACAAAGATAAATAACTTTTCTGTTACAGCTACAACAAACATATAAATAACTCAATTTATTAGAGATATTAATCATATAAGACATTTCTAAATAAAACTACAAAAAAATCGTTTAAAAGTATGAAATATTGCCATTAGCTATATTTACACACAGCATTTGCCAAAATTAACATGTTTTCGATATAAGCATCATGTAAAAAATGCTTCAGAGAATACCGTTCCGCGTGTTTACTTTTCCATTTATCTAAATTTAAGTGGAATCTCAAATAAAATCACTTGAAAATTTTATTTAAAAATAAAGAAACTTTAATAAATACATTATAAATAGACTGATAAGTTTAAAGCGTTTCAATTTAAAATGGCACCTTTGGTAAAAGGACTAGTGCAATCTTGATAGGCAGAAGCTTCATTATCGTCTGATGCTTAAGGCGTGGTGACGTCATTTCCGGTAAACGAGTTATCTACCATTAGATCATCGTTTCTGAGCGACCAACAGCAACGCCAGCCATTAAGGCGACAACCAAGACAACCAAGTGGTTTCAGGGCGGTAAATATTTTTCCGTCTAGAGCTTTAAAATTGTCAGCTTTTATGTATTGTGAAATAAAAGTGTTTCCTTACGATATTTAAAGACTTTCAAACAATAAGTATTCTACTTTATAAACGTTACAATTTTTCAATAATTCTTTTTATGATGTTTATATTTAGAAACGTATCGAAGATAAATGTATATATCTTTTTTGCTTTTTTTATATTTAATCCATTTTTATTTTGTTTTATTTAATGACTCTGAAATTGAAGTTTATATTTTAATATATATTTTAATAACCCGTTAAAAGACGCATTTTCTTTAAATTGTTTTCAAATGTTCTATTTATTTATTTTATAACTAATTGTATTTTCATAAAGTACGAAGGATGTTTAATAATTAACGAGAAAAAATGATGTAGAGATAAAACGGTTCATTCAATAACATTGAAACTTTTTAAGGACCAAGTTAGCATCCTTAAGAACACATTTATTTAGAGTTTTGATCATAATGAATGTAAACATTATATTTATTGTTCATTTCAAAGTGTCAGCTGTGCTTGGAACGTTAACGCCAGAAGAGCAATGACCCTTGGTAAGATTTTTGTTATCCAGAGATGTGACACCGGCAAAAATTTATTCAAAAATATAAAAATAGTATTTTGAAAAGTGTTTAAATCTAAATAACGTATATAATTATTTGGAACAGTTTAATTTGGGCAAAAAAAGTGTCATTGCTTTACATCGATTTGGACAATCGCGCATCAAAATCTTATAAATTATGTCGTTTCCAAAGATAGCCCAGTCAAAATTTCCCAAACTGCTAATTTGCGTAATAATAATATTAAATCTTTGCACTCCATTATTAGTGGTGTTCTGAATTATTGCAAAATGTGTTCAAGATGGATTCCAAGACAGTTGATACAAGTTCATAGAAATATTCAGATTCACTTTTATTCTGAGTTGAGTTGGAAAGTGTTTCAAGATCCTCCTTATAATCCAGACTTTGGTCTGTCCAATTTTTAATAATTTGGTTTATCTAAAGACTTTTTAGGCGACAAAAAGTTCGACTACAATAAAGTAGTTTAAAATATAGTACAAGTTTCATTGAAATAGCAAGGTAGAGACTTCTACGCTGTGAAAATCAGAAAGCTCACAGAACGATGAAATAAGTGTCTAAATATTTCTAAAAACTATGTCTCTACATCAATTAATCTCGTTAATTATTGAACGTCTCTCGTAATTTAAAACACAAAGAAGAAAAATATGAATAAACTAAAAAATAAGAAAGAACATTGACATGCAATTATGAAATATTTTAGCAATAAACTGACCATAGAACACAATTCCGTTAATTTCCCTGGAGTCCGTCTTTATACAATCACCATCGCTGATTGTTTCCCGAGCGAACCGCTGAGTGACGCTATTGTTGTCGTCGGCATCGGTTCCAACGACAAGAATAGTAACGTCCACTCCTTGCCACGTACACCGTAACAAACGACGTCCCGACGCATTGATTAACTAGCAACTGACACAACACTGAATAGATAATATTTGCTCTTGTATTTTGAAACTTTAATGATAGCTTAAATCTTAATCATTCATTAGCGAGACGAGTTGACTGCTTGTCTTCTTCTTTGTTACTTTGCTGCTCGAGGTTCTCGTACAAATTACACTTCCGCTCTACGGTAATTACAGTTTTCAAGTTACGCAACCGCGCTCTCAAAGAGGGAAGCACGAAATTTTAGCTGATAGAGAAACCTTGTTGTTGTCTAGTAGTTGCTTTGCCGCTTTTACCTTTTTTTCTTTCCTCTTCTTTCCTCTGTTCTCACTAACTTTCCTAATTTTATTTAGCTATTATTGTAAACGTGGAATTCATTTCAAATTTTTTTGATTCTACTACGACTTTAGAATATTTTTAAAGGATAATAAAATCTCTTTTCTGAAAAATGTATTATCATATTATTTCTATTTTGTACATAAATCATAAAATATCTATAAAAACATCTAATAATTAAATTTAGAGACTTTGAATGAAATATTTACTATACAAACAATGAAGAATAACAAAAAAATCAATAATCGAGTAAAACAAAAAGTTTTTAAAATCGTTAATGACCGTTAAAAAAATAACAATTTTTATTTATTGTATAATTTATTTTAACGGACTTAAAAAGCTCCGTTATTTACATTATTTTTCACTAAGTTTAACTCAACATAAAAAAGTTGAACTACATGTTTTGCGTTCAACAAGTGTGTAACGAACGAAATGAATCAGCTGTAGCATGATTTCCCGCGCGACGCTTGGCGCCGCGACGCTGAAAATACAAGCATCGCCACCCTTGTGCAAAACGGGAAAGTTTTGTCTTCGCAAAATTCGCATTTTACTCGATAGATGGCTGAATGTTGATCGTTTTTAAAATTCATTGCAGAATCTTTAATTATTTTATATTTATAATAGATAATATATAAATATTTCTTTCAATAATTATTAATAATTTTTATTAAATTATTTGTAATAAATATATTTTTTATAAATTCATTAATTTATTTTTTACAAAAATATCAAACAATATATGAAATTATTTACATAAATAAATAATTTATTTGATAAAATAACAAATTATAACATTAATTGTTAATGCATAAAATAAAATTATATTAAAGCTTTATCGTACTTCAACGTTTCAAATATTATGAATTTTAATTCTGATTAATTTAGTCTAATTTTTAAAATAATATTTTCAAAAAGTTTAAGGAAATTTTTGATGTAAATTTTATTTATTTTCTTTTGAATATGAAAATATCCAAATTTATGTAAATTTATTTTTTGCATTATTTATAATTTTACTAATGAATTTCTTAATGACAAGTAAAACAAAAAAGTAATAAATATATTTGTCCTTGGCTCCTCCACCATATGTTTCGGTATTGTACCGCTAGATGCGTTACCATCTATCGATGGATATTTGCGGTGCAGATCGGGAGAGCGGTATTTCGTCAGGCCAACGATCGTGGCGACGCCCCGCATAGTCGGGCGTCGTTGAGCGCCGTGCCGCCTGCTGCTGCATTGCGGAGTCTGTGGCCCATCCCCGCTCTCCGTACCGCAACCATGGATAACGGAACTGATACAGCTTTCTGGTTCATCCTTGAGCTATATGTTCAACTATGATATGGGAAAACCAGTTTTTTTTTACTGAAATCATTAAATTTACCAAAATTTTTTACTTTTTTGAAATTATGTTCGAAGATAAAAATAAATTTAAGATGGAAATATTCATAAATAAAAAAAAAATTGAGAACATATATTTCAAAATAGTCTATTTTAAATAATTGAAAAACAAACTACAAATAACATAAAGAATAGATTTCTAAAAGACAATAGTTTAGTATATCCTGTTTTTTTTATATATAATTCTTGTTTTTATTATAAAAATAATAAAATACGAGTAAAAATTGTTAATTACATGAGTAGCAATTAAAATGTAAAAGAAAAAATATATTTAAATGAGATAAATTAATTTATTTTTAATTGTAACTTAGTCTTAATTATAACTAATGAATATTTTCCCCTAAAATGTTTTATTTCTGTTTCAGGTAAGTCAAGAAGTTACAAATATCATTTCATCTCGAAATTGTCAATAAAAGGTCCAATAGTCTTCTAATTTGTAAGTAAACAGAAATTTTATTATCACTAATATACAAACATAAATTTTTTTATTAAACTTTGGGAAACGAACCGAGCGCCAATTTCCGTTTCTGAAGCTGAAAATTCCGCGTAAAGCTCTCTAAAGTTCTCTTCGTTCACGACAGATGTCGGTTGTAGTACTTTGAAAGTTTCCTAGCTAGCCAAGATTGTAACGATCCTGTACCAGGTCAGAAAGAAATACTCGCGCATGCTAAGTTGATGTACCAGTAGTCATAAAGGCTACTGTTTTTAACTGTTTTGCTTTTAAATCGGACTATTTATTTGCATTTTTTAATTCAACGATAATTAAACTACATTTTGGTTATTTAAATTACAAATTTACACACTTAATAACTCTATTAATATAATATATTTAACAACAAATTCAAACATGTATAATAAACAACGCCATAGATTGAAATTCAAATATAAAAAAGTAATTTACTTTTTACTTCAAATAAATGTTTATTTTTATATTTGTATTGAATTTGCTTTAGGCACTACGTGAAACACAATGAAACAAATGAAAAATAATAAATAAAATTTCATTTTATCGTGTTTTTTATTTTATTATTTTTTATTGCTTCTAACGAAATATAAAAAGAATTGTTTTATAAAAACTGTGACGAAAGTATTAATTTGAAATAGTGTTTTCTGTAAAAATTAAAGCTTATATCAATGTTCTCAACAAATAATAAAAACAAAAGCATGTTTCACAGCTACTGTGATAAACAGTTTATAAATACATATATTGTTTCAATTATTGGAATCAAAATAAAATTAAGAAATATTATATAATAGAAGTAAAATTTCTTTAATTTATTAAGTTAAACTTGTTAAGTCCAGTTTCTCAACTGAAGTTCTGTATGTTATTTCCGTGTTCATTTGTTTCATCGGAAGTTTAGAAACGTCACATTGTTGGTGATATTTAACTTGTACATGCTTAGCACGCAACTCTTAGAGCGAATTGAGAAAGATCAAGATAACTTATATAGAAACGTTTTACCCTTAATCTTGCATGTCGTTTTTTTGTTTTATCAATCGAAAAATATATTTCCGCTTTAGTAGTTAATATAAAATGAAGTAATCTATAAATAAAATAAATTTATAGCATGTAACAAATGTGACAGACAGAAATAATTTATGTTGTGTGAAAAATAGAAGTAATTTGGTTCGCATATGATGTGGGTATGAGTTTATAAAAAGTAAAAAAGAGACAATTTATTAAAAAATAATGAGCAACCTTTGTTCATCGAAAGAGCATTAGCCAACATCATCAACGATGTACATTACGTAGTTTAGTTGTCGTGTGTTATGCGTTATGCGCTATGGGTTGAAAATGGGTGGCTGGGTGATTATGTGTCCCTGTATTATTTGAAACAAACGTTTTATGGTGTACGCTTCGTTGACTGGTCCGTGCAATGTTGATTGTTTTAAAATGAGTGATGTATAAAATTTTATTAGTTCCGTGACGTCAATGTAAACCGCATTCACTTCTGTTTGTAATCAATTTGAAAATAGAAGCGCCATTTGCCTGTTCCGATTCGTTTAGGACGTTGGCTTCTATGTTTCTCTGTTTATCTGATGAATTACTATTGAGTACCTAAGCTGTTCTCGCCTCTTATGCATTGATTTATTGATGTAAATGATCTTTTATTTCATATTTACTTTTAAATTACATATAATTATATACTTTCACTTTAATATAATGTAAATAATATGTAAACAATGAACTTAGGTTAGCTATCATTGATTTAAAAATAAAAAATTTATATACATCTTTTAAAATTAAACTATTTTTATTTTATTTAGTTTGATTAATTGATCAAATAAAAAAAAATCGTCTCCCACAAAAGTCTTGACAAATTCTTATTAAATAATTTGATGAATTTTTGAAGAAGGCTCGCAGGAGTCATACATAATTCAATGTTACAGTTAATGTATACAATCCCTAGTTAATGTGCACTTTTCATTCTAACACGATATCCAAGTCAATAAATTCGTAAGTACTGCACAAAATATCAAAAATTCCTTTAACAGAAATATTTTACAATATTTTTGTCATTTAATTTTAGAAAAATAAGCTATTCTTTTGCAGCTATTGTGCATCATTTGAATGATTTAGTCAATATGTACATTTACTAGTGACTCTATACATTATCTAAGTTAACGTCGTAACTGTAACACAAATTAAACTAGTTTAATTAAATTAATATACTTTATAGTATTAAACTGACTATGAAAGTTATTTAAATAACATTATTATTCAAAATCAGATTTAAATTTGAATAATTAAAATTTCAGAAAATCCATTAAATACACACAGATAAAAAATTGGAAATCTTCTTAAAAGCATTCCCGAAATGATCAAGGATAAGTAGAGTAACAGTCACATAAACGTGAATGCGTAAAAAGTAAAATCTACCATAAAGTATAAACGGTTTGCGCCTTTTTACGTTCACGTTTATGGTTCTGTTCTCGTTCGTTCCTGTTTCCTGGGCTTGTTTGTCTATTGCAGCTGTCTATAATTAGAACAGTTATTAACATCTCCATAAGTAATAACTATTTGTAATGATTGTAATCAATATGGTTGTACTCCGAACAGGAAAGATCACTTAAAAATAAGTTTAATAATGAAATTAATCTAATTTAATTTAAATATATAGTGATGTTTTTCGAATTACATAAAAATGCTTTACGGATAATTAAATTATTTGACATTTATAGAATTTATAAGTGTTTCAAAGTATCATAATATATTTTAGAATTTCCATAATGTTTTTTTTTTTTTAATTAAGCAAGTCAAAACTATTAATATCCTGATTTGGCCCATTAATTGTGTGTAACATACATAGCAAATTTCCCTCTTGTTGTTGACGTAATGACCTTAAAGGTCATGGAGGTCAAATAGCTTTAACCAGTTATTGCAGTAACCCATCGCTCCAACATAATAGTAGATATAAATAACAGCAATCTTCTCAAATGTTCGTCAAAACATTTTGAGAAAGAAACAATTCCCGTTTCCTGCTACAGGAAATTAAACTTTATGCCTTTGGATGAAAATCGATAACGCGGGGTAGTTTCAACTCTACCCGACGCGACGTACGTCCACGACGCATTTTGTTCTCTTCCACAACCAGATTCTTCAAATCTTTTCAATTCTCAAAAATACGGGTACTTATTGTTGGATTAATCTATTCCTTATTTGGAATTGTGGTATCTATGATCGTAAATACTTCAATATTACAGCCAGATTCTCATTTCTTATATTTTTTCGTAAGAATTTTCATCAATTTGGTTTCAAAACTTATAGCTACCAATTGAGATTTAATACCGGATAATTTAAAATGATTGAATTTAATTTTAATTTGCTGTTAATTTATTACTTAAGAATATTTCACAAAGTTTATATATTTGCAAATTTATTTTAAGGGTGGATTGCAACATGTACATACTTAAAGATAAATGGTAAAGCAAAAATGCAAAACTTAGTGTGAAGATAAAAGTTGTATAGTATTAAATATTTATTACATTATTTGAAACGAACAAGTAAGAGTCTATTGGTTTTATTCTAATTTACATTAGAATAAGTAAGCTCTGCTACCACGTCAAGGTTGACTCTTTTCAGCAGGGATTTTTTTTTTAAGGAGAAAAAAAAATTTTCAAAAAAAAACCTTTTTCTGTACCTAAAAAGAAGAATTTTTGATTAGTTAAATAGCAAATTATCAAACAGAAAAAATAAATACAGTTGGTAAATAGAGATGACCAAAGTTAAAATCAAATAGTATTACAAAATATAGCAAGTTATAAAAACAAAAAATACAGTTGGTAAATAGATATGACCAAAGTTAAAATCAAACAGTAATACATAATATAGCAACTTATAAAAACAAAAAATACAGTTGGTAAATAAAGATAACCAAAGTAAAAATAGAGCAGAAAATGTTAATAATACAATAAATAAAACATTTCAGAAATAAAATTGACCAAATTATGTATATAAAAAGATTTTCAAAATATAAAGCAAACATACAAATCGCAAGCAAAATATATAAGCAAACAAGTAAAATTGCAAGCAAATAAATTCACAAGCAAATAAATTCGCAAGCAAAATACAAATATGGCGCCATGTTGATTCCTGAAACAGAAAAACAATGATTAGTACATACATAATTGCATGAAGAAATCATTACCATCTTCGTACTTGTTTGTATAATTCCCCTTTAATATGCTACTTTGTCGTCGATACAAAATTTTGATAATTTATATAAAAATCCCACAATTTTGATAACGCCAGTACACGATAACAAGGGCCCAAGATAAGGAAGACAAAGGGAATCAATGCAAAACAAATCATCCCTCGTAGTACTAACCTTGCCCGTCCTGTGGGACCAATTACGGTATCCATACGTCCCGGCGCCCAAGCTTGCCATACTGGTTTTTCATGCAGTTCCACCCCCAAGGTGCCCTGACAANCACGCACCGACTTCAGCCAATCACAACACGCCTTTACTTAAAAGTCAAGATGGACGATTCTGGTATTTTATGAAAAGACGATACATTTATGTTTAAAAACATGACTTAAAACATAAAATTATAAATTAATTTTCATGAAAAATAAATTTTCTGATCCCTAATTTTATAACAATGATCACAATCCGAAATTTCTAATGAAAATATTTTTCTTTGAAATTTTCATTAAAGAAAATAATTCAGATATTTTTAATATTAATAACAATTTTTTATAACAATTAAAAATTTACAATGTAAAAAACTTATTTTTATAACTTGTTAAAACACCTGAAGATTCTTGTATGACATACAAAACTGTCATTTTTATAACTAAATTTGTGTAAATTATCACTTTAAACTTATTTTCCACTTAAAATTTACTGTACACTATTTAACACAAAAATATTAATCACAAAAAACTTACAACAATTAAAAAAACTACACTTTCACAAATTAACAATAATTTTCCTTAACTGAATAAAATATGTCATCTTCGAATCACTTATTTATTATTACTGACGTTTTTAAAAAATAAAATATTTTTTACTCATAACATTTTATTTCTTACGCAAGAAGTTCATTATAATCAAAACAAGTTAAATCAAAATAGTTGAAATAATATTTGAAAGAAATAAAAATACAAAGTGTATAAAACTCTAATATTTATTTTTTTTTTTTATTTTTGGGTTTTAGACATTTTAAAGTAGTAAAAAAAAATATTATTAAACAAAATCAATTATTATTTGAAAAAATTAAGAAAACTTTAATGAATTTATTGAAAGAAAATATTCGGGTCCTTGTAGGTGCTGCCAACTAGTGGCTGTTTTTTGAACTTTGCCTTTTGTAGTTTTTATTATTATCTTCAGAATGAAACAAAAGAGAAAAAAATGCATTTAATAAAACAGTTTTAAAATGTTTTATAAATAGGAAATTGAAATAAAGTAAATATGTAATAAGTATTTTTTATTTTTTTTATTATAATTAATTAACTAATTCCAATACACATCTGTTAAAATATTAAATACGCTTGGTATACACAATTCAATTATTATTTGTTTTTTATTACTTCAATAAAAAAACGTTTATTTTTTGTCTTCGAAACTATATATTCATATATATTCCTATTGTAACTATGATACGTTAACATTGTAGGTTAATTAAATTGTTAAAATGCGATATATTTTAAGTAATAAAAATGAATGAACAGAAAACAGAAAAACAACACATTGAAACATTTAACATTGTAAAAAATGTAAAATACTGAAATAAAAATGTCTATTAAATGAAAGGCTATTAGGTTCTACATTTAACAGCAATTAATCTTCATAATAAAACCTAATCTAAACATTACAGAAATTATACTTGAAAATAAAATCTAAAAACCCTTATTCAAGAGAATAGCTATCAAAAGACATTAGCCAGAAATACCATTTGCCTGATTATATTCCATTTTCCAATTTTCGTTTAATATCCTTATAAGTCAATCATTTTAGACGATAACATAATTCATGATATTCTTTATTAAATGGAATATATTACCTACTAACAAACGATATTTATATTATTCACTTTCNAAAAATGTCCATTAAATGAAAGGCTATTAGGTTCTACATTTAACAGCAATTAATCTTCATAATAAAACCTAATCTAAACATTACAGAAATTATACTTGAAAATAAAATCTAAAAACCCTTATTCAAGAGAATAGCTATCAAAAGACATTAGCCAGAAATACCATTTGCCTGATTATATTCCATTTTCCAATTTTCGTTTAATATCCTTATAAGTCAATCATTTTAGACGATAACATAATTCATGATATTCTTTATTAAATGGAATATATTACCTACTAACAAACGATATTTATATTATTCACTTTCTTTCATATTTAGTTCAATAGAATATCTATATATTAATCATTTACATATTATCTATGTACAGGAATTCTACTGATAATTATTCATGTTATTAATTTAACTAATCCATATCTATAAGTGTCACATGTGACAATAATTTATATATACATTGGATATTTTGTAATGTCAACAGTATAATGTAAAAATAGAAAAAGGATTTTAACTATTTAATATTATTTAGGGCTTTATTTATTTATTTACTTTTTTATTATTTACTACTCTAAAACAAAGTACAATTTTAAAGATTTAATTCTTCATCTAATAATATTAAACGGATAAGGGGTATTTTGGATCAAAAATTGATCTGTTTGGATTTCATTTCCGAAAAATACCATATAAGGCCTTTTTTATGATTTTATTTAAAGCAGGATAGTGAAATTATACAAAGTGTCCCAAAAGGATCAGGGTATTTCCAAAGTTTGGAAACCTCTCGAACATTTCAATCGCAAAATTTAATCGTTGAAGATGGTCTGTTGGTTTTAATTTTTGCACAAGCTCAATTTTGTAAGGTTTAAGATACAAATCCTTCTTTATAATTCTTTGTTAACACGATTTTGGGACACTTGTAGTTGGGCAATGGAGAATTATTTACATACATATATAATTAAAGAAATTAATTTGCTACAAGATATCATTTCAAACAATAATCTTTATGGTAAAAGTTTCGAAAAATGAATGAAGGGGTGAAAGAAAGAGCAATACTTGTGAATTCAATAAATATATCAAAAAATTATAATTGATATCATTGGGAAACTTCACAGTGAGGATAAAATATACTTTAACAATTCTGTATGTGTGATTTGACAAAATGATGAAGCCAGAAACATTTAAAGTACTCTTATCATAGGAGAATCCATGTCATTCTCGTAATTTAGTGTAGAAAGAAATTTTAGGAAAAGATTGAATTGCCTATAAGTTTATTTTGCATAATTAAGATTTTCTGCTTAAATATTCGAAAACTGAATAAAAAATACTTTCAAATTCATTTTTTAATCTTTTAATTAAAAAATTATTCGTTATTAAATGAATATTTTTGATTATAGTTTATTTTAGAAATTTAAAGTTTATAATATTAGATAGAAATGAATATACAATCATAATGAATCTATTTCAGAAATGTATATTGTAATATAAATAATCGGCAATAGGAAATAACATGTGAATATCCAATATTCCAATTTTAGGTCATCCAAGGCAAAGTTCGAATAGATAATATCAACCTGAGTAAAATTACAGTCGTGTGAAAACCACTAATATTTCATGGTATGCGTATTTCTGCTTAACAAAACAATGTATGTATATGTCCAATAACGACGGCATTTCGGCTTTGGTGGCACCGCGCGAGGGCAAAGTCATTACGCGGCATCTTTATTTAGTTCGCTAATAATTGGTTTTATTGTTCGCGTTCGCGTTGGGCCGTGCATGCTCTTCAGTCATAAATACTCGTTCTCTGCACCATCGCTTCGTGAACTTTCAATGAGCCAACTTGCTGCTGTTGCTGCCTGTATTATACATTGATCTTAGATTATTTATGCCTATCGAACATCCAATTTTAGGCTTTACGTCTCATATTTTATTTTTAACAAATGTAACAACAATTATTAAATTTTTTAAAGCATAAATTGAAACTGTACTCGGTTTTTATAAACGGCTCTAACGATTTTGATGAATATTACGGTTTAGAAGAACTTTGAGTCAAAAAATTGATTTGTTAAGGTCTCATTTCCGGGATAAATCATTTAGGACCTTTTTATATATAGTGTGATTACAAATATAATGAAAAAAAGATATCGTTTCAAATAATCATCTTCATGATAAAAGGTTCAAAAACTGAATAAAGGGTTGAAAGAAAGAGCAATACTTGTGCAACTTAATATATATTTTGAAAAAATTAACATTGGTATCATTAGTAAACTTCACTATTAGTATAATATATACTTTGACAAACCTGTATGTGTCATTTTCCAAAATTAAAGAGCCAGAAATATTTAAAATACTCTTATTACAAGAAAATCCATATCATTCTCGTAAATTAGTATGGAAAGAAATTTTAGGCAAGGATTGAATTGTCTATAAATTTATTTTGCATAATTAAGGATTTGTAATTAAAATAAATGTTAACCAAATATTAATATATTTAAACAGCTTCTCGAATCATTTTAGCATTGTTGATATCAGAGCCGTAGCTAGGCAGGGGCAACAGGGGCACTTGCTTAGGGTCAAAATTAAAGGGCAGCCAGAAAGACCTCCCGAAAAAAATATATTTTGTGTATATATTTATTAAGACTGTTACCAAATTTCGAAAAATGAAAAAACAAGAGCTTCAGTACTATCGTATTTGTATATTAGTTTTATTTATTAAGGGGAGGGGGATCAACTTGAAAGTCTTTCCCAGGGCAAAAATATCAAAAATATGTTTTTTGGCACCTTGCATGACTGTAAATATATTTTTTAATCATTGCAGTATCAAAATTTGTAAAGTAGAAAAAATAGCAAAATTTGGAGTATTTTACTTTTATTTAAAATGAATAGACACTCATGCGTATACATTTCACAATAAAACTTTTATCATATTCATTTTTCATGACTCATCTATGTATATAACAAGTTCCTGTTATATCCCAAAATATTGCACGACGCATGTTTATTACATTCTTTTTATATTTTTTATTGTGTAGGCAGCATTCTATGGGAATATACAGTCATAAAGCACATTTCCAACAAATAATTTGTATCAAACTATAAATAAATAAAATTTCTTTGAATATAATTATTCAGTAGATTATTATATAAAGTATTTATATTAAAACGAAATAATTAGTATTTGAAAGGTAATCATTTATAATATACATATCAAAAAGCTTTAGACTATTAAATTAAACACATGGTAATTTAATTTAAATTTACAATGCAATGTTTGTTGAATGTTTCATAACAAATAAATTGAAATTAGTGAAGTTCCGCAACATGCATTTCAAATTATGACTAGTTGTAAATAAAATGTAAGATTTCATGCAGTATAACATGTACCTACATTCTAATGTATCGATTTTGATTTAAATTTCACTTTATGTTTAACTGCTTTTACTTTGATTGAGGTTATTTTATTTGTTTTACTTTATATTAACAAAGTTCTAGCTGAAATAAAACTATATTTTTTCTACAGTCGCTATACAAAGTAGGTATTTGCGCTCTCTTTTGTCAACGCAAAATGTT
>NEEE01003634.1:43706-56122 GCA_002278615.1 Pogonus chalceus
AAAAAAAAAAACTTTTTTTTTAAATTAAAAAGAATGAAAAATTTTTTTTTTTTTTTGACAAAAATAGCTTATTTTTTGTTCTTATAATCTGTCAATTTTTAATTTTGTCCAAATATACCAATTTTATACCATATTTTTAATTATTAAAAGTCAGTTACAAATTTAATAAATAGAAATTGTTTTTTAATCTTTTTAAATTAAACTCCAAAATATTTTTTAGCTGTATTTAACTTTCCATTAAATATCTAAGTATCCCCAAATGTATAATCATTCATTTCCATAAATTTTTATAACCAATTAATAATTTACTCAAATCGATAACATTTCAACAGCGACGTAGATAAAAAAATAAAATATTCTTGAAGGAAAAGTAAATAAATTAATGAAACTGCGCAGTTATTTTGAAGTGTTTATCTCTAGTGTTGATTATCTAAGAGTGCACATCATAGCTGTATAGTACAACTATAACTAAAGCTGTTGTAGGTGTATAGTTTAGTTTAGTAAAGGGTTACGACGACGCGACGAGAAGGTTGGTATTCTACGTTCAATACGTACGAGTATGTTTTTATGAACGCGGTAACTCTTACTATTTATATATGGGGATTGTAATTGTTCCGTGTAGGTTTATGATAGGAAAGCATTTCTTGATGCAGCGTTACGAGCAGTAAGTTGAGGAAGCTTATTGGATTTACAAACGAAATGTTATAGTTTTAAGGGTATTTCAAGACGTGTTTTTCATTGTTTTAGCAATTTTTTTACCTATATTCATTTTATTTTAAGAAAACTTTATTTTTTTATACTTAAATAAATTAAATTTCATTATTTATTTTATAAATTTAATAAAACAAAAGATACATCTATAGATGTGGTTTTTTATTTATTAAATCTTTTATTTAAGTAAATCAAATTGTTTAAAATTCAATTTATAAACTAAAAGTTTATTTAATAAAATAAATAGAAAAACATTAAAAATTTATAAGTAAACTCAAATATTGCACCGATTATTTAACCGGAACTTTCTAGTACAATTGAGCTCAGTTGAAAATATCTGAAATCTTTTAAATGTTCAGTTTATACCTTTTCTTATCTCAGTGTTCTAGTTTTTAAAGTATATATAAAAATAATACTTCTTGTAAAGGAAGTAATAGCGTTACTTTGTATAAGAGGTGAACCTGGAATTGAAGAAAAGTTTTTTCTTTTAAAATAGTTTTGATATTTTAGTTTTAAATTTAGAAAATACATGTTTATAATATTTGTAGTATATCTTAAAGAAAATTTAATTATGTATATATGTTATGTATAATTTATTTATTTATTGAAAAAATATAAAATTACAACTAAAAGAAAATTATAGTTTGAAAACTAATAAAAGTGTTTAGATCTGAGAAGTGAAATAATAGTTATTTATGCATCCAGAGAAAAAAGTAAGAGTTTAATCCCGGAAATATAAGCAAAATTTTCCTTTGAAAGATTAATGCACTTTAATTTCGATATTTAATCAATAATTTTTAATTAGTTAGTAATAGATAATAGTTTATATCCATTATATGCGCTAATAATAAATATTTGATTTCTTACAAATTAAGAGTTTCGTCTTTTTGATATCTTTTTCATAATTGAGGAAATATAAAGTAAAATATTCCTAAAAAATTAAATGCAAGTTGAACTCGGTTTTACACTTTGTCGTGAGAAAAATATATTACATATATTTTTTTGTATTTTACAATGAAATTTGACAACTTATATACTTTATTATTTGTATATCTGTTCAAAAAATACTTTAATAGATATTTCAATAATGATTGATATTTAATATGTATTTAAAAATAAATAATTTTCCTTGAAATAAGCAAAAACACAAGTAGAGAGAATATAGATAGAAATTATGACAAATCACATTAAAATTTATTTAGAATTCCCAAAATTTTGTTTGTAATCGATACAAGGTATGAATTTCCCATTTCACAGTAACTATATTAGTCAGTTCTCTCGAAACTTTGTAATCCTTTCCGAGAACCATTGGATCATTGATTTTGGTTCCAAGTAACATTGGTTAAAATGATTATTGTTATTGTATTTGAAACGAATAGAAATAAATATTTAAATGAAATTAAAATTTGTGGTTATATTGTTGTGATTACTAGGTAAAACTGTATAATTGGATATTCCTGGCAAACATACAAATGGAATTGTACTATTTACCTAATGTGGCAATAACTGTCTAAATCAAAGTGAGCTTACAGAATCTGGTGCTAGTAAAGGGAAGGAATATTTCCAGACGAGTGCACGTCAATTGATCTTACAGTTGGTAAATTTGTGCGTCTATTCTCACACATGTCCTCCCTTTATGCTATATCTCAAATCTTACGATAAATTCACATCTTTGCATACATGTCGATATGTATTGACAATTTGTCACCATTCAATCTATTTATGATATATTTCTCATAGGTTCTGCTTGTTGGTTCATATCTGGTTTCTGGTTCTATTTTAAAATTTCTACATACATTTATTATCTAATTTTATGGATTCGAAAGCAATATTTATTTCGTTTATGCTTAGAAATGTTTTCAAAAAAATCTTTTTTCTCAAAAGAACTTCAATAATTAAAATGGATTTCTATTATTGTTAGGATAAATATTTTGATACAAAAGTTGTTTAGAATTAAAAAGTGCATCCAATGAACCTATTTCAATGATATACAATGATCCTGTCACGAGATACAAGTAGATTAAAAGTTTTATCTTTAAGCAGTTTACAGAGAACCATGCAAAATAAAAGAAATAACTTCTTAACACTTAATTAATGATTTGATGGATATCTTATTTAATTATTTATTAAATATTAAGAGAAAATTACTGAGAAATTCATAGATACAAGAATTGAGAACTATGAAAATCAAGAGAATCAAATAAATAAAGATACAAAAAGTCGAAAACTAATATAAAACAAAATTACGTGAACTCGCCAAAACATTGTTTATAAGGGTATATAGAAAAAGTATCGAAAATCACCGAACTCTCCATTGGTAAAATAAAAAGCAGAAATGCGTCCAAAAAAATAACGAAAAATTTTTCTTATCCGCCCGGAATGAGAACAAGAATATTTCTATATAGGTTTCTGTATGTAATCGACTCATTCCATGGATCAAATGAACCTCAGAAAATATTTCAGCAGACATGATGAAAGGAAAATAAATAAATACTTTCTCTGAAGGATTTTATACGTGATGCACTAAAGTACATTATTTATTGCAGGATCTATATCATTCGCTTTGTATCAACAGTATCAGTAGTAAAGCGAGGAAGTGAAATTGTAAATTAAAGCGTATTTATTTCTGTTTAACAAGGAAATCGATTTCAAGTCTTCTGCTTTTTAATTTAATTATTGTTTATTTGAAATAAAAGTTTCTTAGATATCTTATATTATTAAACGAGCTATTCTTGGTTTCTCTAAAATGGTTTTAACGATTTTGATGAAAATCACAGAGTATTTTGCGGCAAAAAAATTAATTTGTTAGTGTCTCATTTCCAGGGAAAATCATTTAAGGTATTTTCTACGGTTTTTATAAACAGGACAAAAGTAACATTATACCTAGGCAATGAATAATTATTTACAAATATAATGAAAGAAATTGAATTGCCACGAGATTTCAAACAATAATTTTTATGATAAAAGGTTCAAAAACAGAATGAAGAATTGAAAGAAAGAGCAATACTTGTGCAACTAAATAAAGATATCGATAAATTAGATATTAATATCATTAATAAACATTTCAATAAGTACAAAATATACTTTGACAAGTCTGTATGTGTCATTTACCAAAATTAAAAACCAAAAGTCCTTTTAGTACTTTTATCACAGGATAAAACATATCATTCTCAAAATTTAATGTGGTAAGAAATATAAGGAAAAGTTTGAATTGCCATAAGTTGATTTTGCATAATTCGGAATTGAATTGCCACGAGATATCATTTGAAACAATAATCTTTATGATAAAAGGTTTAAAAATTGAATAAAAGGTTTAAAGAAAGAGCCATACATGTGCAACTTAATAAAGAAATCGAAAAATAAGACACTGATATCATTGATAAACTTTACAATGAGAACAAAATATACTTCGACAAGTTTATATGAGTCATTTTCCAAAATTAAAAAACCAAAAATCGTTTTAGTACTTTTACCACAGAAGAAAACATATCATTCTCAAAATTTAATGTGGTAAGGAATATAAGGAAAAGTTTGAATTGCCATAAGTTTATTTTGCATTATTTGGAATTGAATTGCCACGAGATATCATTTCAAACAATAATTTTTATGATAAAAGGTTCAAAAACTGAATGAATAGTTGAAAGAAAGAACAATACTTGTGCAACTCAATAAAGATATCGAAAAATAAGTCACTGATATCATTGATAAACTTTACAATGAGAACAAAATATACTTTGACAAGCTTTTCCAATTTTAAAAAATTTCCAAAATTAAAAAACCAAAAACATATAAAGTTCTCTTACCACAAGACAATCCATATCATTCTAAAAAATTTAATGTGGAAAGAAATATTAGGAAAAGTTTAAATTGCCTATAAGTTTATTTTGCATAATTCAAAGTTTGTATTGCAAATAAAAGTTAACTGAATTTAGTTTTAAGTTAACTTAATAAAGAAAGTATGTATAAGATTTATTGGAAGCATAATCTACGCCATCAATACTTAGATAAAAATTTGAAATATGTAAAATTTAAATATTAATCCGAAACAATTGATTTGGTTTTTATAAATGAAAAAACGATTCTACTGTTTTATTCTTAAATTTATTTTTTTCTGAATTGACAGAACAAAGAAATCCCTGTTTTAAAATTCTATTCTATATGTTATATCTAGATTTCAATTATACGCGATATATATTAATAAATAATATAAAACGTATTTTTTATTTACATACGAAACATCAGAAATGAAAAATATGTTATTCTAATATTTAAAAATATAAAGAGAAAAGAACGTTATAAAATTTGAAATATCAATATTTTCTCATGGTCACAGATGTTACAGTAGTTCAAATGGAACATGACATGACATCCACCCACATATACGTATATGTACATATAACATAAAAATAAAACCCTTGTTTTTACATATATAAATATATCTTCATTGACCATTTGAATATTTTTATCTCGCATATTATTTTTTTCGAATAATTGAAGTTCCATTAAAGTTATTTTCATTATTTTTAATTATAATAAGTACATATTGCAATCGCATAGTATCTCGCGTGCACTAAGCTAATTTTCGCTATGAAATTATATTAATTGAAGGTATCGACATAGCAGTGTTATTACAATGGATTTGAAGCTATTCTGGACAAAAAACATTTATTTTATGATATTCAATGTTTTTTTACATTAATAAAGCGCAGTTTTTTCGAAACAAGATGGTATTTTATCTCCCTGCTAAGTTTTGTTTGTGTTAAAAGATTTTTAATTTATAGTGGTTATCTTGCATCTTTTTTCTTTGTAGTATCTTATCTCTTGATACACTGTTTTTTTTTTTTTTCTCAAAACAAAAAATGAGTAAAATTACAAATAAGTGTATATTAATACGAAATTAAAATATAATTTAAGTGATTTTTCAATACATGTGAGGAAACCTATTAAGATGAGTTGTGATTTTACAATCTTTATGTAAGAACGGTACACGCATTGTAATTTCACGATATCCTATACAAAGCTTCTCAGATTTAAAACATTACTTGTAATTTAATTTGCTTTAATTTTTTGGAAAATCACGAAGAAATATTGTAATTTATATTTCAATGAATTCATTGTAAATTTCAACTTTTTTTAATTAATTATAAAACTATATTTGAAAGTATTTAAACTAATAGAACCTCAAATGCTTTATAAATTTACAGTACTCTGTTCTTATATTACAGAATTTATTGGTTATGAATCGTATTGTAAAATTACTATACATGTATAATGTAAAATTTATAAACTAACTCTTAAAAAATGTTTAGTATTATTACTACAATTATGTTGTAATATTATCAAAAAAATACGAAAAAAAAAAGTTTTGTATAATTAATATACTCGATTTGAATTTTGATTAAATGTTTTGCCTATCAACTTCCAATACAATTTTTAAAATTACCATGGAAACTGGTAACAATGTATTCTTTATACTTTATCCGTCTTTATCTTTATTTATTTCCCCATATTATTTTGGCTTTAATAAACTTATTCATATTTTGTGTATCGCATTATTTGATTATTTGTTACCCAACTGTTTTATTTTTACATTTTCAACTTTTGTTTCTCATACAAAAATAATTATTTTATATTAAATTGTTAAACTTAAAAATCTTTTTTATTAAACAAAATTATAAAGTGAGCTTTGCAGTAGCATTAAAAACAAAAAACAAAAGAACTCTTGCTTATATTGTCAAAATTATGAATAATTAGCTTTAAATTAAAATGTAAAATATATTCTATCATTTCTTGGTTTTTATTTTATTGTTACAAACTTATTATATATTGAAATAATCAAGAAAATAATGAGTATAAAATGCAATTGTTTAATAAGCAATAAATGTTTTGTTTAGCTGACAAATAATTAAATTATATTTATAAATAGTCTTATTATCGATGTAGTTATTAACAATTTTTTGCATTTTAAATTGTTTTTAACGTTTTTTTCTCAGTACAAATGTCATATTAAAATGAATCAATTATAACCAACGATTTTATTTAAATATTTGAATTAATTTGTACAAATATTTACAGAATTTGCAGCATGCAAATTCAATGTTTTGTTTAAAATAGTTGAATTTTAAGCATCACATTATTACAATTTGTATGTATTTGTTGATAATAAAATTTAGGTACGCGTTGTAACCTGCAATATTCATTATTCTAATAATTGCATAGTTACATTGAAATGAATGCAGATATGCTTTAGGTTTAGTAATTCTTGAAAAGCGAATTTCAAGTTTAGTGTTGATGTAAAATTTGAAGGTTTCGTTATCGGCGTAAAAAATGATATTTTGCAAAAATAATAAATCCGTATAAAGTTGTCGAAGTATGAAGTGTGGTGAAAGTAACAAACCATGAAGGATCATCCCATACTCCTCACATGCCTTCGGGATTTAGGGACTCTTAGATAGAAATGGTTTAGTGAACATTCGAAGAGTAAAGAGAAACTGTGACCAGCGGTTTGTGAAATAACCGCAGGTCCCAGGCGACGTGTATATGATCTGATTTCCTCGCATCTGAATATATACATACATAGTTATGGTTTGATTTTGCTTTTGATTTATATTGTTCATATTTATTTATCATTTCGAATATATTTTACACTTTTCAAATGTCTTAAACGCTGTAGGTTAAGATTGCAATTGTTCAATTATTCACGACTTTTTAAAATCAAGTCATTCACTCAAAACTGATATTTTTTTCGGATAATAAATAAACGGACGTTATATTTTATTAAATATAAAAATAAATGAATTTGATTTCAAGCATAAAATTCATTCTATTGACGATAATTGATACATTTCTTTTGAAATGTTGATGGACGCATTTGAACGGAAATAAAATAAAAAATGAGTATCAATAAGTAAAAATTCTGTAACAATTTTTGATTTTCCAATATAAATGTTGAAAATCGAAATTTAATTGAAATTTTAATCATTACATAAACATCAATTAACCCTTTGCAAACAGAGAATGAAAAAAAAAAATTCACGTTTTTACCATTTGAATACGTTTTCACTTCATTATTATTTTACGTATTTCGATGGTCTATACTGATATAATCAATATTCGCTGAAATAAACTCAACTAGAATTTCATTATAAATATGAATGCATGATCGAATCTGGCCTACTTACTAGAAAATATGCCTTACACTTGCGGAAAATATGGATCGAAGAATTTAACAAACGTACTTACAGTCATATTACCATTGTTCTTTCTTTACATTTGATGTCATTTTTATGCCATGAAATATCGCTCAAATTTTCTATCGAAATTGGATTTTGAATATATGGAATTTCAAATAAATTTATTCTTATTTCAAAATATTTTTAAACACTCACTAGTTTTTCTCTGATTGTGGAGCAGCATTCAAAAATATTTAAAAATCAAAATCAATTCCAAAAATATATAAATTATTTAAATGTAATTAGTACGTAAAGTTTTATTATATATATTTATTTTCTAAAAATTGTACATTTCGGCTTAAAATTAGACATAATTTCTAAAAAATATAAATTATTAATGAAATTTACACTTATTTGGAAGATTTTAGAACGGGAACAGTTGAGGAAAATATATAAATCAATAATTTTACGAAAGAAATTGTTTAGAAGTGTCAGTTCAAAGTATTATAAGTTGTTAGATTGCTTGTGTATAAAAATTACATCTATATTACTTAAGTTGGAATTATTTTTATTTCTGAATGATTTAACATCAATTACAGGACAAATGCAGGTCCGGTTTCTTCTTCTTTTTTAAAAAAAATCTGGTCTTGATCTATCTCCACAAAGTAAAAATAAAGTGCACTAAGAAATTAACCTGATTCCATATTCAAGGCCGGTTTTAAGTCTATTTGAACAATTTTATTAAATTGAGCGCCGCGCTAAAGTTACTGTTTGAAACCTTTTCAGTATTCTAAGAGGAATAAACTACACTGTATTAGTTTTTTAATTAGACCCTTAGTCCTACTCTTGATTTAAATACAGAATTATAATTTTGCTTTAGATTTAAAAAAGTTATTTTCGAATTCATAATTATTATAAGCTTTTGCAGCAAGATAAATTAAACTCAATATCAAATAATGGAATTATTTTTTATTTTGTACTTTGGTGGCTCTATCGAGAAAGAAATATAATTTTTTATAATAAATGGAACAATTAGTTAATGTTCCAGGATTTCAGAGTTTACCAATTCTGGAGTTAATTATAAAATGTTACTTTAAATTGAAAACTTAAAAAGAAAAAAGTGTGCAAAACCAATTTATTTTAACCTTACTTTTATTTTTATATAAACTATTGTCAGTAAAAAGTTATTTCCCTAAAAGTTCTTATTTGCAATATAAGACGATCCGCTTTAGAGATAAAATATTTTTTCTGAACATCTCTTCCGTTTTTGTAACCGTAGGCATTGAGAAACCAAAAGAAAGAAATATCCAAGTGAATATAATCTAAAAGATTCCAATTTGTTAAGTTAAAATTGCTTATATTCCAATTCGTATTCCGTAATTCAGCAGTTTATAATTCGTTTAGTGATGGAATTTATTGTTTTCAATTTAGGAAATGCACTCATTTGTAATGTTTTATTCAAATGATATAACTTAATAAAATGTCGACACTTTGAAAACTCCCTTACAGCGTCGAACCAACAATTCATTAAAGTAAAAAAAAAAGAAAATAGCGTGACAGATACAATTTCTCTATTGGAATATAAATAATCCATGTGACACGAGCGTCAACCATAAATTCTTCTCAAAATACAAAGTGTCGACATTAAAAAATAATATTGTCTAGCCGTACTGCGTTCGGTGTTCATATCCCTCTGCACTGTACCATGTCGTACGCTTCAGGGCCCACTGAACGCTAATTTTGAAAGAGAATTAATTTTGCACGTGTCACCAAACCCGTGCTTCCTTTATTTCAATCTACTAACTGGTAAAAACTACGTCTGTACTAACTAGCATTTACTATGCACAAAGTATGTCATAGAAAATACAATTAGTCTCTGTGTCAAAACTTAATAAAAAACTATATAATAAATTACTTTCAATAAAATACTCNAAGAAAATAGCGTGACAGATACAATTTCTCTATTGGAATATAAATAATCCGTGTGACACGAGCGTTAACCATAAATTCTTCTCAAAATACAAAGTGTCGACATTAAAAAATAATATTGTCTAGCCGTACTGCGTTCGGTGTTCATATTCCTCTGCATTGTACCATGTCGTACGCTTCAGGGCCCACAGAACGCTAATTTTGAAAGAGAATTAATTTTGCACGTGTCACCAAACCCGTGCTTCCTTTATTTCAATCTACTAACTGATAAAAACTACGTCTGTACTAACTAGCATTTACTATGCACAAAGTATGTCATAGAAAATACAATTAGTCTCTGTGTCAAAACTTAATAAAAAACTATATAATAAATTACTTTCAATAAAATACTCTATTTATTCAAACATTATTCTAAATTTAATGTAAGCAATAAAGTTATTTTTAAAAATATTTACAAAGCAGGAATATATTGGTTATTATTTTCTCGACATGTGTAAGAATAAATCAAAGAATTCAACTAAATTCTTTTGAAAGATGCTTGAAAAGCTAGTTGTTTCTTTAAGCATGTTTTATCCGTAAAAATAAATCTCTTTATAAAAGATTTTCCATTACTTTTATTCATATTTTACTTCACAATAAAATCTTTTATTGATAAACGGACTTTAGGATTATTGTTTTTAAAATGTTAAACATTAATGGAATAAATTATGTAATTTAAGTACAGTAAACGAAGGTATCGTACAATTCATAAATCTTCGTTAGCTCCACTCGACATAGTTAGGTTTTATAGCGATATTGTATTTATAAACAATTTTATTATTATAATTGCTACTAAAAAGTTTATGTGGAACTGAACGGAATTTGAAGTAAATTTTTTATGCTATGAAACATGAAGTTTTAAAATTGTTTATATTCATGTCCAATTATTTTTAACCTATAAATATTTTGTTTATTTTTTAAAGAACTATTCAATTTAATAGAAATATATATATTTTTTTTGTAAATAACAACTTATAGTATTTAATGGCATTAACTAAAGTACATGTTTCTGTTTACATATACAAGCAACTAAAAATAAAAATATTTACATAAACTGAAATTTAAGTTATTTAAGTACATTGTTATAAAAATTCTTCGTATTTGTTTCAAATATGGTAAAATAACTTGTTTTTATTTTAAGTTTAAATTTGTTTGAAAATATATTATTTACAAAAGTTTGCAAGCATCTGATAATAAATAAATATATGTATTTACCTATTTCTAAAAGCCATTTTTTTGTCATTATTTTGAAAACTTTTCAATTTTGAAATAAATTTTTTGCAACTTTTTTTAAATAATTTAAATATAATATAACAGTAATGTTAACATCAAAAGTGATTATTTTATTATTTTTAAACCATTATAGATGGTAAGTTGATTTGATTTTTAAAGAAAATTTCTCTATATTCAGTTAAATATAAGAGAAAGCATAACGAAAAAGCGTCACGAAATCATAACTCCATAACTATTTAAATACTTGGTTCTAGTGAAATCTATTAATTTATTAAACTTTATTGATAGAATATTGATTTCACTTTTAAGGAAATATTCTTTCCTTACAGTAAAGTAAAATTATCTTTAGACGAAAAGTAGCATAACGAACAATCGTCACGAAATCTTAACTCTTAAGAAATTAACATACTTAGTTCTATTAAACTAGCAATTCTTTGAAATTAATTTACTTCTTCAAAAAACTTTTTACAGAAAAGTTAAATTGTACGATGCAAAAAATAACATAACGAAAAAACGTCACGATATCTCAATTATTTAACAATTTACATACATAATTTAATTTAAACCACATTTCTTTATACTTACTTGATAGAAAACTGATTTTATTTTTAAGAATTTTTCAAATTGCATTATACAAAAGGTAGCATAACAAACAATCGTTACGAAAAATTAGCTTATATGAGCTTTACATACTTATTTCTTTAGTTCTTTAATCTAAATAAGTGATAAAAAATTGATNTATATGAGCTTTACATACTTATTTCTTTAGTTCTTTAATCTAAATAAGTGATAAAAAATTGATATGATGCTTAAGAAAAACTTTTTTTACAGTAATTTAAAAAATGTTTATACAAAGGTTATAATATAACGAACATAATAAAATTATGAAGAGAATTATTTTAAAGAAAAGACTGGTAAAATATACATAAAAAATCATTTATATTCATAAGTGCATGCAGTATTACAGCATTTGCATATAAAATGAGGCTAGTAATATCTGCAATTTAATAGACTTTTCACTTAGGTCTAACGGTGGTCCAGTTTTCTTCATACATGCTGTTTCAAATCTAAACTAAGCCTGATGAAAATACAGTCGTTTCTCTCACAAAGGGTTATCGATTTTCGCCGGCGACTCAAGTAACTTTTCGCTCCATACCCAAGGAATCTATTTACCCTTGCGTTGCGTTGCTTTGCGTCCTTTCGCCAACGATGAATTTTAAATTCAATGCGTAATTTTTATGGATATTTTCCTGTGCCGTCTACTTTCAGATTTGTGGTCTACGACTTTATTTCAGTCCATGTAGGCATGTTATGAGAAATGAAAATTAATAA
>NEEE01003691.1:15265-37452 GCA_002278615.1 Pogonus chalceus
GCTTCTTTTAAAAAGTCCTTTATTAGTTTTAACTGTCACCACTCTCACTAGACCACCTGCACCTGGATGAAGTTGATCCACGCGTCCTAATGGCCAATGCAGAGGGGGCATATTTTCCTCGATAAGGATCACTAGAGTTCCTGGCTTGATGGGTGGTACCTCTGTGTACCACTTCGTACGTCCTTGCAGTTGTGAAATAGATTCACGGGACCATCTACGCCAAAAATGTTGGCGGAGTTGTTCTATCAGTTGCCACATGGACAACCGATTTGATGGTAGATCCTGCAGACCTGGTTCGATGGGTGCTGTTAGGGCATCTCCGATCAGGAAATGGTGAGGGCTTGGAGGTCGGGAGGATAATTGGATAATGGGTTAATAGGGCTTGAATTTAGGCAAGCTTCAATACGAGTCAAGACTGTATGTAGTTCCTCATAATTTAAAAGAGCATTACCAACTACACGCTTTAAATGAGTTTTCATTGATTTAATATTTGCTTTCCAGCTTCCTCCGAAATTGGGAGACCTGAGTGGTATGAAAGACCATTGAATGCCTTTTAATTCGAGAATTTCAATAACCTTATTATTAAATTCGGTATTTTTTATAATTTTCGTTAATTTGTTCATTTGGGCTTTAGCCCCGGCAAAATTAGTCGCATTACTTAATCTGCTTTCTACTTTTATTAATTTGATTTCATAAAAAATTGGCTCTAATTTAGGTAAATTGCATTTTTTATCAAGCTGTCTCTTATTTTTTAGACACTTTATTTCATTATAAAATTCCTTATCTTGAATCAACCGCAATAAATTAAGCCTGGCATTATTTATTTCATTTACAGATAATGGACCTACAACCCTTTCACTATTTCTACAGTTATTAATGAATCTTAATAAATATACAGTGACGCGCTGTAACCTTGTGAAGGATGAAAATCTATTCATACATTTCGTTTCATCTAACGTAGTTAATGTTATAATCTTACATTTTTCTTCTTCCACTGTTAAGCTAGATCCAGATAAGTCACGCGAGTACACTACATTTAAGATATTTGCTTTGCAAAATAGGGAAACAATAAACCGCCCGTCGTTATCCCTTTTTCCTGATTTTAAAACTTGTTCTTCACAAATTTGGTCATAGAAACCCGAAACCTTAGTTGCTTCTATATTTTCTATTTTTCCGAGCCTAGCCATTTGGTTACTTAACTGATGGTTTATTGATATATTGCATTGTGATGAGTTATATTGTTTTCTGAAAACACAACTGCAATAGATCCACCCTTAATTGCCCTATGCACAATAATTCCCAGAATTTCTCGGCACCGATCAACAAATCTACATCTTTAGAAATAAAGAATTCGGGGGCTGCTAAAAAGATGTTTTTTGGAATTTTTATGGCATCCATTGAAATATTTGTTTGGGGTAATTTACTTGTGATATTGTCGACAACTAAACAATTTATGATTGTTTTATAATTACTAAATTTTGATTTTAAATATGAAACCATACTAGTTGTTTGATTTAGGGCTAATATTTGATATACCGTTTGGATCTTAGGAATATTTAATTTTTCGCCAGAAAATTTGATTGGGAACCTACGTCTAATAATGCCCTACAATCATGGAATTTTCCGCGCGCGTCTTTAATTTGAACAATCGCTGTTGATAATAAAAATTGTGACTGATTAATTAATATCCCGTGAAGACTACTTGCACTGTTGGTGGTGTCTTGAGATACATGTTTATCTGATTGATTTGATTCATGCAAAAGTGTGTTATGCTGTAGATTGCATGCCCGACACTTCATTTTCGATTTACAATCTTTAATATTGTGGTTATTACGCAAACATTTTTTGCACAGGTTTAAATTTTGTACCTTTTTTATCCTATCAGGAATGGTTAATTTTAAAAATTGGTTACATTGATATAGAAAATGATTATTTTTATTACATGAAAGGCAGGCAGGTTTTGTCGTTGCTACATTACTATTAAAAACTTGTTTAGGTTTAGGCTTTAGTGCTACATTTTGATTTTTAGAATTATTTGTTTTGAATTCCGAATATAAAGATTCTAAAAATAGACATCTTGCTTCTAGAAATTTTAAAAATTGGTCTAAAGTAGGTAATTCTGAATTTAATTTAGCCTGCCATTCCTTAATGGTAGCAAAATCTAGCTTTTCTAAAATTAGCGGAATTAATAACGCATCCCAATTATCAACCGGTTGTTGCAACACTTTTAATGCCTCTAGATTGCTAGCGATATTGTCGATTAATTGTTTTAAATTTGTATTAGTAGATTTCGTTATACCGGGACAATTTAATATTTTCCGTACGTGTTCTTGTACTATGAGTCTTTTATTATCATAGCGTTTTTTAAAAATATCTAATGCTGCATTATAATTCGCAACCGATATCGGCAAAGATTCAACCGCGCGTAATGCTTCCCCTTTCAAGCATGATCTTAAATAGTGAAAGCGTTGAGCGTCTGATAATGATAAGTTATCATTAATTAACGAATTGAATGTATCAACAAATGTTTGCCAGTCGGTATATGAACCATTAATTCCGGCAGATTCAAGGTTGGTAATCTTACATGGATTTGTTGTTCAGAACTTGTCGAACATTTTGATGAATAGCTTGAGAATTATCTAACAATTTTGTTAATCCCTATAATAATGTATAATACTGGTCGTCGATTTTACAACGATAGGTAAAATGCGCTTCGTCGTCATCTAATAAATCTATTTGATCTGGAAGTTCGCAAAATTCTTTATAAATTTGTTCAACAACAGGAATGCGTGTTTTTAATTGAAACTTGCAATCGCCTTCGTTAAATTCTTTTAAAAAATTTAAAAAATGCGTTTAGCGCTTTTTTAACATTCCGCGTTTGGTTTTGAGAGCTGCTTATTGCTCCATTATGATAACTATGGTACAGTCTGACGATAATTGAAAGATTAAATGGGAATTTTTTAAGGATACGGAAAGCTCCTACCTTATGATAGTCCTCGACGTTCTGGATGAACCTTGGATGAGTTGATTGTTAAGAGGCTACGCTCTTGGTAAGCTGGTTGGCTCTTGTTGAGCTGGTTTTCACTCTTGCTAAGATGATTTTCACTCTTGATGAGCTGATTTTCACACTGGATGAGCTGATTAAAGATGCTGATGATCTTTTAAAATTATTCTTTTTAACACTGATTTCCGTCACTCAATTTTTACTTGTTATAATCGAGATCAGGCTCGAAGGACCAAAAATTATGGTAGGATTTTAATGATAGTAACCAACATGTTAGGTTAAAAATATGTATTTATTTTAATATGATATTAATCCAATCGACTATACAGTCTGTCTATTGATAACAACAATATTAACAGTTATAATATTGCTGTATTGGTGATAGTATTGTACACAGTTTGTACAATGTTGTATTCTGATACTGAATACTGAGTATAGATTTTTCTATTCGATTGATGTTACAATCTTTGTTATTACTTCTTATGCTTATCTTATACTATATTATACTATACTAGTTTTTACATGAATAATTTTCTAAGTTGAGGGTGAGTTCCCCCACCCCCAGTTGGGGTAGGAGAAGATTACTGGGGTAGGGCGATGCAATGGCACTCTGGTGGTTGGAAAACTCACCACGTATCAATTCATGCGTGTTTCCAGTGTTTCTACTTTTTAAATCTTTTTGATCTCTTTTTTTCGTAGCTTTAAAGCACGCATGAACTACAGTATGAAATTCAGCTGGTAACTTCATAATAGCTTCTTGCATTATAACACATGACTTCTTAGCACATTCAGACTTGGCCATCAATATATTTTGTCTCAGTTTGATTTTCTGCAAGGAAACAATAATAAATTAAAACACTTGAGTTTATTTGAAGATTAATAGATAAATAAAAACACAGTTTGGATCTTTTCTTCAAAAAAATTTCAATTCCAATTCATCTAGAATTTAACATTTATAGAAAACCGTCGCATACTGATAACTACATTCACAATTCCTCCTATACACACATAAATCATAAATTAGCTGTTTTTTATTCTTTGATTCATAGACTTTTAACCATACCTTTATCAACCTAAAACTTTGAAACTGAATTAAATTATATTATTGAAATAACAAACAAAAACGGTTACGATAAATCATATATAACTAAATTTTAATTAAAAAAACTTATCGAAAATCTCTTGAATCCGTTACCACTTTGAAGAATGCCTTTAAAAATGAAACTAGCTATAGACGAAAATTTACCTTTGTTAAAATTCTAAACAATAAATTTCAAAACCTATTTAGAAAAGCAAGTATTGAATTAGTATTTAGTAATAAAGCTAATACTAAAGCTCTTTTAAGTAAAAACTTAGATGTAATTAATGATCTAGATAAATTAGGTATTTATTCCATTAATTGCTCCAACTGCGATAAATTATACATTAGGCAGACTAAACGCAAAATTTCTACCAGATTTAAGGAACATATGTAAAGTGTTAAGAATAAATACATTTTTAAATCACCTCTCTCTCCATAATCATGAAGAAGGACACAATTTTAAAATAGATGANATACATATAAAAGATGATCACACGTTGCCATCTAGTTGTTTTCCTTGTGGGTCCTTGCACTAAATTAAAACTTTGGGCTAGCACATCCCAAAGTGCATTATACGGTTTTTTACCCTCCACACTATAAATTTTCCTTTCCCGAAATCAATGTTATCCTCCGTAAAATTTAATAATATTTGTTTTTGTTTTTCTGTAGCACATGTATATCGTTTTTTATCACTCATATTTATTATATATTTTATAATAACTTATTATTACAATAAGAAACAAAAACAACATTTATATAATATAAAACTCGTAAACTTCTTACTACTGCTAAATACGCATGCTTAACTTTGTGGGATAACCTAAGAAATAAAATCCCCTATAAAACTCACTTAAACGAAAATAATGATGTCATTCTTTGAGCTGACGCAAGTAGTAACGCAAGTTACAGAATAAATCCCCAGGTGTCGGTGAGGTAGTAATATCCAATACTATCGGCTCGGGTTGAAAGGTTTCTTGTTCTAATCTCTTCCTCTTGCCACGGATGGAGTCTAAATGCCGCTAGGACACCTCTTTCACTTAGAAATATATAGCGAAGGTCCAAACCCATATATTGTTTGTCGCACTATCGGCATTTAAAAGCTAAAGTCCAAAGCGGATGCTGAGTGGCGTAGTGCTCAGCCACTGTTTTTGCAGTCAGAACTGTCGTCCGTATGCCTAGTTGTGTACAAGCGTCGCAGTCAGTCGGTATCTATTCTTTTGGGAGGAAGTAAGTTCCTGCACCATGATTCGTGCGTGTGTCGTTACCAATGGTTCCGTGAGTGATCACTGATGAATCGGAACCTGAGTCCGCGGCATGTGTTGTTGATGTGTCTGACATTTTTAGAATCAAATTGGAGAAGAAACTGTTTCTTTTCGAGACAAGAGAGCCCTCTCGGCGGAAAGCTTTACTATTTATAATCATTGTAGTTATACAGTCTCTATCGGAAAGCCAGGCGTGTACCAGAGACTTGGCACACGTACTTAAGAAGATGAAAGCGAAGTTTGGGTTGGATGCTGGCAGGAGATTTCCATGCCGAAGCATGTCACCGAAGTAAAATAGGAAGTAACGCGGTGACGCAGACACAGAAGCAAAGCAAGAAATCTTTATATGATTTATAATAAAGTATAGGTAGCCACTCCCAGCCAATCATAGCACGTTTTGAATAAGTATCTCTGAAGAATAAAAAACGAAACCGGAGACGATATTTGGATCAACCCATTAACCGACGACGAAATTAAAATGGTATTTTTTGGAAATATGTCTTTACAAATAAAGTCTACAAATCATACTGCCCACCTGGATATGTGGACTTTGATGATTTAGACAATGGTATGTGGAGACAAGAAATATCCAATTTGCCATCAGTTGGACGATAGTCAAGTAAGAATTCTTCTTGAACACTATATACGCAACGTGATAAATTAGCAGCTTATTTTATTTCTTCAGAAGGAGAAATACCGTGGTAATATTAGAAAATATAATTCATTAAATATTTAATTTACGTTGTAGACATTAAGATTTTGTTTTTCTTTACTAAATAATATTAATAGTTATTTGTGTATTGTAACAGTGGGGTGTAGCAGTGAATTACAACCCCTGTTCACGTGCAGGTTATCAAGAGTAATAATAAGTAAAAATATACTTACNCTATCAAAAACGTCAGCATTTCCGTTACAGACGCGACTTATTGCAATTTATTAATTAATCGTTAAAATTTGGAAAAATGGCGCGTCTGTTACAGTATTAAGAGTGCAAAATGGGACATTGTCGATTGAGAGACGCGCGGCATTCTCTCGAAATCGACAATGTCCATTTGCGCTTGAAACACACATAAGATTTTTTTTAAAGTCACCACAATGAGTTATCCACCATAACAAAAAATAATAAGTTTTACATAGCAGGAAATTTTGTTAGGTTATGTAATGAACCGACAGAGCAACCATATGTCAGATTGACTTGTGAAGGTAATGTACGTGTAGGTGATGTCAGCGAGCGTTTTTTCTATTTTGCCGTACTAGAGCGGCAAAGCAACATTTTGCGATGGCAAAATAGAGTGCAAAATACCTACTTTGTATAGCGACTGTAGAAAGGATAATTTTATTTATGTAAAATAAAGATCTTCATTAAATAAATATGTAAAAAATTGTTGATCATTAACCAATTAAAATTCGTTTGTTATGTAAAATATTATTGAGTTATGAATATTGGAAATTTCGAGAAGAGAATATTTGAAAAATTTATTATTTTATATAAGATTAAAAAGTATAATTACGAGCAGAACAAAAAAATAATTTTCATTTACAACACCATGGGGTCGATTTTAAAATAGCCACTTGTCAAAAGTTGTCAAATAGTGACTGAAAATTACCCCCTACATATAACTATCTCTCTTTCACAAACATGTTATTCTAGTTGCGTGTGACGTCATCTATAGCCACCACGTAACAAGTGCTCTCAATTAGTGGCTACAGGCGCGTTCCACTAAGCGCTCGCAACGCTCAAAACGCTACTTGAACAGTTCCACATGACAACCACGGTCGTTGTGGTCGTAGCGAAAACGTTATAAATGACGTCATTTTTTTTGACCACACTACGCTCACAACGACCCACCTCAAGTGGTGGGTTAAAGTGGTCGCTGAAAAATTTGGTGGTAAATTACAAATCTTGGGTTATTTTAAGATGGTCATATCTGTTCAGACATGTATTTTAAGCTGTGTGTTCCCAAACATCTGGACTCCAGCTTCATTATTTTATTATTTTATTTTATGTGTGAACCTTATAGTTTATGTTTATTTTACGATTTTATCTACGTGCCTTAAATCACAATGTCGTCAAAACAGATGATCCACAAAATTCCCCATTTATGGCTTTCAGCTGCATTTTTGGCGCCTTCTAGGTGGGTTTGAAATCAGCCTGGATTGGTTCCTTACTTTTAGTAGGCGTATTTTAAAGTTTACTTTAAGGGTTTTTTCCCTCAAAATATTCAGTATAATTAAAAATTCAATAGAGTATTAGTATCATTAAAATACAAGTGCAATATACGAAATTATATCAGTCTATTAATAATTGTTTCAAAAATAACGGGCAAAATGAATTATATAAATATAGTACTTCAGGATACACCTCCAAATGTGCTTTTTGAAGCAACCATATCTGAAGAGGATGAAAAAAGAATACATACAGGTAAATTAAATTTATTATGTTAAATAAATGTAATTTTAAGTAAAAAATTTTTTTAAAGGTGAAAGTCAATCTTTTTTGTTTTATTTAAAATATGATTTATTTGGAGTTTGCAACAAATTTGTTGGAAAATTTGAAAAATGGACAAAATGTGCCGTCTACCTCGGCACCATGTGCAGAAGTTGAGGAAACTGAAGGTACAATATATTAAAATAATTTATTTTATAATTATTTATATTTTCTGCGTATATTATTTAATAGTAAGTATCAAGAATGTAATTAATAACGAGCATATTTAAGTACTATACAGAAGGAGCACGGCAGCAGTAATGCTCCTGTTAAATTTATACCAAATTAATGAAGAAAAATTAATAAAGGAGAAAGTGCCACAAAAAAAAATTGGGAAGAAATTGCACAAAGCATGATGCAGAAGGGTTATACTTTAACGGGGGCCCGATGTGCAGGAAAGCTGAGAAGTCTTAAAAAAAGCTATAAATCTATAAAAGACTATAATAATAAGTCCGGCAATGACCGAAGAACATGGCAGTTCTTTAAAGTACGTTATTTTTTGAAAACTGAAGTATTTTACTACTTTACATTCTTATTATTTTTTTTTTTTTCACAGATAATGGATGAAATATTTTCGAAAAAGGCATGGTGCAACCCAGTTGCGGTTGCATCATCGCCTGGATTAAACTTAAAAGAAAGTACAAATGCCGAAAGTGGAGGTGGATGTTCGGAGAGTGAGTAATTATTATTTAAAGAATTAAACAATAAATTCAATGCTAGAAAAAAGAATGAAGCGTAAGGAAGAGCATGAGGCGAATAATATNTTAGGTCTCGCAACTGATGACGGGAACAGAGTGAGTTCTCGAAATGTCTTGCAACTAATAAAAATTAAAGATTTTTGTTTCTATAATTTTTATTCTTATTACACTGACAATGGATACAGTCCTATTAAAAGTATCTAATAAAGAAATCGAGATAATGTATTTTTTGAGAACGCCTACATTTCGTCTATCTTCACGTACAAAGTTTTAATCATTGTCATTATAAGAGAAAGTGAAAACGTTTGTTTCATCTCCACGTAAAATACAAATATTGTGAATTACGCAGCAAGTCACGATGTACTCAGTCATTAAATCTACTCTTGTCATTGGTATACAATGCAACAAGCTTCTCATTCGACCTTTTAATAAAACAATGCATCTCTCTATAGTAATTCGCGCTAATGTATAAAGATAGTTGTAATTTTTTTGTCGCTCTGTTAAATTCTTCTGTATTGGCACCCGGAGAGCAGCAATAGATTACATTTCTTTACATTTACTTCCTGACCGCGTTGCTTTTGGAAGTTTTCTATTGTGGACAGTGTCAGTCGCGTGGCGTGCTCGTCAGCCCTACAACGATTAGGTCGTCAGCATAGGCCAGAGCGGCGATCTTCATGCCGCCAACATCCACACCATAGTCGTTGTTGATGTCGGAAAGCACCTCATCCATGATGATATTAAAAATCACCGGTGATATGGGGTCTTCTTCACTTTTCTCGTCATCTGGATTTTATTGGTTTGATGTTTACCACACAATACGTCCGTTCAACTGCCATTATAATGTGGAAAACTAGGAAACAAATTTGAATAATAATTATGATATTCAAAAACATCGTCTAAAAATTATATTTGTTTACAAGATTTATAGAATCAATAAGACGTCTACGACCACATGTCTCATTTATCATATTTACTGAGCTTGACGTATTTAAAACAGAAATTTCTTCTAGTGGAACACAGTCTACAGTAATTGTGTCTTTTAATTCCTAGTGAACTATTATTTTTTATTACGCAGATGTAAATTGACGAACATTCGGATTATTATTACATCTTTTGTATGATCTAATCATTCCAAATAATGATTCCAAATGAGCTTGACTTATAAGTTGGAATATAAAATAAATAGTTTTCTTGTACACAGAAATCATTATACAGGCTCTTTGAACTTTCAATGCATATTAAAAAAAAAACCTTTAAAAAAATAGTTAAATGTATATTATATAGATTTTTCTCAGAAATATGAATAAATAACATACCTAGTATGCCAGTTTTTCTGGATGAGGCATTACTGGGTTGCGGTTTTTAAATTTTTTGAAGAAGTACGCATTTCATTTAAAGTTTCTTTTAAATCATCATGATTTTTTGGATTGATGTTTTAAATCCCTTTTGAATTAAATTATGGAAATAGAAATTTGAAAAAAAAAATTTTTTTTTCTTAAAAATTTTACAGTTGCAGTACTTCCTTTAAAAGTATCCAATTTCAGTTCATTTGAACATATGTCTAGCCTATCGCATCCGCAACAGATTTCCTGAAAAGCTGTGCAGCTAATTTTACTTTCATTTTTGTTTTTGGAATTATACATGTTGAATGCGCAACTTGTTACCAAGATGTAGGACCGTGCTTCTAGGATCTTCTTCTGTCTGAAGTTGGTATAGTTTTTTCTACAGATTCTCACAAAGTTTTTGGTCCATATGAGGTAAAGATAAACTTCATCTCACCAAATGTGTTCCTAATAAGCCTCATCATATGGTATAGATGCCGAAAGACATATATTTTATATTAAATAATTTCTTTTTCAGACACAAAAATTTTTTTAAATTAATAATTTTTATTTAAAAACTTAAAATGTTCTAAAAATTGTTTTAATTACTTACATTTATACCTCGTATGACCACCATTATTTCGAATTACTTTGAAAATTCTGTTTGGCATTGATGATATTAGACTTTTCAACAAGTCATTTCCAATGCTTTCCCAACAAATGATGATTTCTGCCTTTAGATCTTTTAAATTGCTAAATTCCCGACCGTTGGCATAAATTTTTCCGACCAATATACTCCATAGATTCTGTTTGGGATTAAGGTCAGGGCTACATGCAGGCCACTCTAATAAACTGATATTGCAACGCTGAAACTAGTTACGACTACTTTTTGAAACGTGGATAACCGCGTTATACTGCTGGAATATTACGTTCCTGCCAGCAACAATACCTTCCAAATATGTAACTAAAACACTATCCAACATTTCGCAATATTATTCCGAATTCATTTTATTTATTAAAACCAAACACCACTGATTATTGCTTACTAAAAGTGGCAATTATACGGAGTTTTTTATTCATGCTCCGTTACTATCAGGATCTTTTCCACATTTTATTATTTGCATGCTATTAAAAACCGTGTATGTTAATTCGTCACAATGCAAAATATTAACTTGACTATCAAAATACATTTATTTACTGCCATACAAATATCAATAAGNAATGAAGTAATCTGTGATAAATTTTACAAATTTTTGATTTTAAGTTTTTCTTCTTTTCCATAATGAAGATATTTATTTTGCATATTTTCTGAATGTTTTAATAACATATGTTTTAAATAACATCTACATTCATTAAATTAAATGTCTTTTAACAGTACTTTTTTGTAAAATGTATTTTCTAAAATATATAAAATACATATATACCTATATCATAGGGCTGAATTGAAAAATTATATTTTGATAAAAATATTTTCCAGTTTTTAACTTTAATTATATATTGATTTACTAAAAATAATTGCAAATTATTTTTGTATATAGCAATAGTTTCATTAATTTAAATAGACTTAGAATGTTTATAAATTATAGAATTATTCCGTAAATCTACTAATACTTATTCAAATTTATTATTATCGCTTAAAAGAAGATATTAATATGTTATTAATCTTAAGAATATAAATTAAAATAAAATCATGTTTATTAAAGTACAAATTCCTTCAAAAACTGATAACAAAGTAAAACGCATATTTGGTGGTATTTCAATTAACATAACCAAAGCAAATGGTATTATTCACGAACAAGTTTAAATAAACAGAAACAAAGTTTCAAATAATATAAATTTAGTTTTCGAATAACGTTTCGACCAACGTAGATGGTCTTCTTCAGATTCTAAAATATAATACATTGATGAAAAAGATATTTATTAACAAATAATTAGCTTTATTTGGAAATTAAAGGAAAATTGCAAAAAATTGTAAAAAATATTTTAAAAGTAAAATCGAAATAGTATAAAATATATGTATGGTGATAACAAACCTATTGTAAAAATTCCATTGTCAAAATGATAAAAGTTTAAAGTTTATGGATTAAATAAATAAATAAATAATGTAAAAAATTTAAAGCCAAAAACTAAAAAAAAAAGTGGACTTATAATAAAGCGATCGGTGTTGGAATTTAGAACTAGACATAACCGAAAATATTGTATGGACAACGAAGTATGAAGGATGATGTTGTTATTGGAACCCTAAAATAGTATTCTGTCATATATTTTGTTAAGTTTGTCTGTGTGACATTGTCTGTTTAGTGTGTTAGGCTGGGATTTTATGTGAAACATTTCAGAGATGTTACGTTTGTACAAATTTGTTTTTTGTCAATAACTTCTGGACCATCCCAATTGATAGAATGATTTGCTTTGATCATGTGGTCGGTTATTGTGTTGTATTTGTCCGGTGGAAGTTTAAAGTTATTTTTGTGTTCTCTTATTCGAGTTTCCAATGCTCGTTTCGTTTGACCAATGTAACAAAAATTGCAGTCGTTGCTATTGATTTTATAAACAATGTTGTGTTGTCTTAATGTGTTTAGTTTGTCTTTTCCTTTATTATAATTTTGTTGAATTTGTGGTTTATTTTGTTGATGAGAGATGCGTTGTGTTGTTTACTGATATGTGTAAATTTTCTGTTTAAGCCATGATGATTTGGTAAATCGATTTTTGGTTTGTTATCTTGAACAAATGGTATGTTTAATCTGTAATTATTTGAGTTTATGTGTTTAATACGTTGTGTGATGTATTTGCAAATGAAATTTGTGGGATATTGATTGTTGTACAAAATGTTCTTTACATGTGTTAAGTTTTTGGTATGGTAACGTGGATGTGAAATAGTAATGGCTTTATCAGTGAGATTGAACACCATGGCCCTTTTTTGATAAACAGGGTGGTGTGATTGAAAATTTAAAATTCTTCCTGAATAGGTGGGTTTGCGATACCAATTGGTCTCTACAGTTTTGTTGTTGATAACAATGATATCCAGGAAACTTAGTTGTTTTTTGTGTTCAACTTCATGTGTGAACGTTAGTCGCCTATTATAACTGTCGAACACCTTAAATATATCCTGTATCCTTGTATTTGTGAAAAAACAAAAATATAATCCACATAACGACTATAAATATAGACATTAGAATCTATTTTTAGGCACTCATCTTCTAGGTCTCGCATTACCATTTCGACAAATACCGGAGATAGTGGAGAATCCATGGGTGAACCTTCGACCTGATAGTAAATTTTATTATTAAATATGAAATAGGTTGGGATAAGAACTAAATTGATTGAGATGAGAAATTCACCCAGAGGTATGTGGCAATGTTTTCTGATGGTATACCACCTTTTTTCTATGCCTTTTGTTACCAAACAGTTGGGAATGTTGGTAAACAAAGATATGATATCCGACGAAATCATAATATATGAATCGGGTATATTAAACCGATTGATTTTATTAAAAAATTCCCGACTATTCTTAACAGATCTATGGTTTTCATCACCAAGAGATTCTTTTAGTATTGGTTGTAAGAATTTAGATAAATTAAATAACGGTGAACCTATTAAAGAAACAATTAATCGTATTGGATTGTTAGGTTCATGTATTTTCGGGACAGTATAAAACCACAAATTCAACAAAACTATTAAAAAAGGAAAAGACAAACTAAACACATTAAGACAACACAACATTGTTTATAAAATCAATTGCAACGACTGCAATTTTTGTTACATTGGTCAAACCAAGCGAGCATTGGAAACTCGAATAAAAGAACACAAAAATAACTTTAAACTTCCACCGGACAAATACAACACAATTACCGACCACATGACTAAGATAATCATTCTGACAATTGAAATGGTCCAGAAGTTATTGACAAAGAAACACATTGGTACAAACGTAACATCTCTAAAATGTTACACATAAAATCACAGCCTAATACACTAAACAGACAATGTTACACAGACAAACTTAACAAAATATATGACAGAATACTATTTTAAGGTTCCAATAACATCATCCCTTATACTTCGTTGTCCATTCAATATTTTAGGTTATGTCTAGTTCTAAATTCCAACACCGTTCGCTACAATATACATCCACATTTTTTAGTTTTTCACTTTAAATTTTTTACATTATTTATATATTTTTTTAATCCATTAACTTTAATCATTTTGACAATGGAATTTTTACAATAGGTTTGTTATTACCATACATATATTTTATACAATTTCAATGTTAGTTTTAAAATATTTTTTTACAAATTTTTGCAAATTTTGTTAAATTTTCAAATATAGCTAATTATTTGTTAATAAACATCTTTTTCATCAATGTATTATATTTTAGAATCTGAAGAAGACCATCTACAATGGTCGAAACGTTATTCGAAAATTAAATTTATATTATTTGAAACTTTGTGTATGTTTATTTAAAATTGGTCGTGAATAATACCATGTAACAATCATCATTATACAGACGTTAATATCAACAATATAATTAAAGCACATATTTCAACAGCATTTGTTGTACAAATTTTTCTTTCACTTATTGATAAAAAGTCATGGATATCATATGTGTGCTTTTTAAATATAGAAACAATATAAGTTTGATCTGGAATATCATTGTAATAAAATATATTATTAAATAGTCCATTTTCTAAGAATTCTATTTTATTCCTATTATCCTGCTTATTTTCTCCTAAATTGCATTTTTCTGTTTTAATTTTTACTTCTATCAATAATTGTTATTTGGGACATAAGTTGCAAATGTTTCCCTTGAAAATAATTAAATGGGGCCTTAATGTGTTTTTGCCAGATTTTTTTTATTTTGGTTTAAATTCTTTAGCAGCTATCGGCTATTAGGACTGTTTTTCCTTTTTGCATTTTTAATTATTTAGTTTATGAGTTAAATTTTGTGTAAGAATTTGACATCTTTTAGGAAGTTCAGTGTATTCTGAATGGCAAGAGGTGTGTTGGCGAGTATTTGCTTTAAGTTATTTGGTATGTAGTGTCTTTGTCTGAATTCAGAGTATTTTATACAATCTATTAGATGTTTTACTGTTAAGGTCGTATTGCAGCATGTAGGAGGTTCTGATTCATCTAGCAAATATTGGTGTGTAGCTTTGGTGTGACCTATCCTAAGTCTTGTAATTATAATCTGATTTCTTCTTGTTGTATTAATGTCCTTTTTCTTAGAAATTTGTTTCTTTAGTAGGCTTTTTTAGAATTTTTTAAAGGTGTGTTAACGCGTAGATTTTCTAAATTGAACAAAAGTACCTTTTCTTTTTAAAAAATAAACGCGTCCATACAGGAAAGTATGAAATTTATTTTTAAAATAATAATTTCAAATAATTCGGATTGTAAAATTTATTGAGTCTATAATCTGAGAGGCTTAAATTTTTATTTATTTTTAAAATTGTTTTTCATAAATTGTAATTATTTCTCTATAAAATGGACTTGTTTCATATGAAGCGTTGTTATCAATAATATATAATAAATCTGTCGCGGATCCTTCCATTTCATCTAACTGACTTTTTTCGACATTGCAACATAAATTTAATAATTCATTAAATGACAGTTCAGACAATGGCAGCATAATTTTTNCCAAAAATGCATAATAGCATTTAAGAGCACAAAACTAAAATCTATAACAACATATTGGAATAATGGCCAAATTGTAGAGCAAAGGATTTGAATTTAGAAAGAAAATTTCTTATACTTGTAGCATAATGATGACAACTACCCTTTTTTAAATCGGAACTACTCGATTAATTTGGGCTATAATAACACCAGCATAAAAATAGATCTTGTTAACATATTTAAACCAGTTGAATCTAAATACAGATTTTTTTTAAGTTACATTTTGATTATAATCTTATAATTATTTATTTTCACAGATTTATCATATTGTTGGTTATTTGTTTTTTTACTTTTGATTATATTTTCTCGTGGGATTTTAAATGTTTTATCTAGTTCATATTTTAAATTGTCGTGACAAGTATCGTATGTATTACTTCATGGTTTTGAATTATACTTTATGATTATTTTGTTTCTCCACCTAATACCAATTGGAAAGTCATGAATTTTGTTGTACTATGATCGTTATCAAAAGGGCATGGGAAGTAACATAGGGCAGGTTTCTTAGAACATATTTGGCAAAAATACCTTGGTTCTGTTCGTATTTTTTACCTAGTCATACTCTACTTAACTTTGCAGGACGAAGCTTTTTCGCACTTTGCGGTTAACTTTCCAAATAATGAAATGTATAATTAGGTTTTTTGGAATGTAAATCATCAAAAATTTCATCTTCAAGTAAACATTTTAAGAAACTTTCTCTAAATTTTAAACTTGTCATCGTAGTACATGTTATTTTACAGTAAAAAAATGTAGGCATTATGGATATACATGTCAAAGAGATGTAACGCCGCTTATTTCAATTATTTATAGTCTTTTTTAAGTTAGAATAATAAAAGAGCATTTGATTCGCCTTGTCTATGCCGGACATTCCCAAGTTATAGTCACGGATTATATTAAACTTCATTATGACTATCTTATTCTTATTTTCAACTTCTACCATTTTAGATGTATGCATATTACTTATTGTCAGCACCTCTCGTTTTGTTTTCCATTTGCAGATCAGTACTTTATCTTTTCGTTTCTCTATGTATTCCCCATTTATCAGTTTTTTTTTGTTTATAAATCTTTAGGATCTCCTCTTCTGTTTTTTATGATTTTTCTATCATATAAACTTTTTCAATACGATGGAGTTATAAAAATTATCCAAATGAAGTATATATTCTTTATCTACATAATCTTCCATAAAATATAATACTTTATTAGCCGCGTGACCTAAATTTTTGCTAAATTGTTCAACTTTTTCACTGTAGACCTTTACTTTAAGCATAGTACTGTCAGCTTCGTTCAAAACGTATAATTTTATTCGAGTTCTGTTTTTTATGTTTTATGTTTTGTCGAAAAATGAGTCGTCTCCGTCAAAGAATCAAGGATTCATAATTTTTTATCAGGTACGTAATTATTACGCATTACATAATTGAAATGGTCCGAAATCGGTTAAATTTCGTACAATCTGTCATCAGTTTCAATAGTATTAGGTTTGTTCCAACAGCTAAGTCGGACTGTCTTTTCCAAATTATACTAATATAAAAAAATAAATCTAATTCCTTTGGTGTATATTAAAGTCTATAAAAAATATTCAAAATCACACTTACAGACTAAAAAATGAATTCTTCAAAATAAGACTATTATTTAAAAAAATCTAATTTCTTTGAGGCATAATAAAGTCTATCACAGTTAAGCGACGCCTTTTCGGTCTTTTAGTTACACCATGCTGGTTCTGTAGCATTTATTGTATTTGCAATACATTTAATTTCTTCCGGATTTTTTTCTTGAGTTGTTATTTGCTCTTTATTTTCTTGATGTAGTACATGTATTGTAACACTATCTAATAATATTTCGGGTAAAACATTTTGCTTTTTCCCCGAAATTTTATTCATTTTTTCGTTTTCTAAAAATTTACTACCCCTCCCTGTAGAGCTTTGATTGTCAATAATTTTTTTATATCCGCGTCCTAATACTCTCCAACAATTTTCGCAATAACTGACCTGCAATTGCATATTAATCTGTCCACTCTAATCATGAGCAATTTGCTCCTATATCACTTTCAAGATTTTTGTTTTCATAGTTCCTACTTGCTGCTTTTTTTATTTATAGGTCTAATAGTAACTTTGCATTATTTCTTAACCATTTTCCTGTAAATAACATATTCATATGTTACATAAGTTTTTTTATATTATTTACATCATATATTCATATCGTCTACGTTTTGTAAATTTTAGCTAATCAGCTGATCAGATACTCAAACTACATCACTTTCCACTTCAAAGTGCGTTCCAACCCTAAAAAGTTTCTTACCGATGTTTGGATTAGTACATTAACAAGACATGCGCACTAAAGAGTTCAGCAATTCGTACATGAACGCATCCAAAAAGGCGTGTTGGTACAAACCTATTATCGACGCCAGAAGGAACTTATATAAAATACGTTCAATACTAACTAACCAAAATACATTCAAAATCGACCAGAACCCTTCGGAATAGAACAGTATAAATGTACACATTTTGCGATGGAAGTTAAGCCTACAGAAGACACCGACGTGTTCGTCATCATCGAAGATAAGTCGTATTGCCATCTCATCGACTGTTTGTTGTATGCAACGTTGATGACTAGGCCAGACATCAGTGCTTCGGTGAATTTTTACTGCATGGTCTTGAGCAACGCAACCAAAGAGCCTCTGCTCTTGAAAAAAGTATTAAGGTACTTGCAACAGACAAAGAATTTTGGGTTGTTTTTCCTGAAGCATAATTCGACTTCTCCGGTCGGTTATGCGAATTCTGATCAGACCGGAAATCAGTCTCAGGATAACTCTTTCAAATCTACGAAGCTTGTCAGCTGGATTAATAGACAAGTTAACATTTGAGTAAAGAAGGTGTGATTATCTTCGAACGAGATATTTCATATAATTGTATTTCACGTCTCGTTCTCCATAATAACATGTAGATAAAGTTATTAATTATAGCATGAGTTACTATTATTCTTGTTTTATTACATACTGTCTATAATAGTACGCAAAAATTGTTCTTGAGCAATTAAAAAAAATAATAATTTTTTGTCCAGTCTCCTGTAAGCCATATTATATCTATGTCCAAGCAATTATAGTAAGCTGAAAATATCGCAGCGTGCTTGGTACTGTATACAGAGAATTGATCCTTGTTAACTCTTAACTCTTGCCTTGCCAGCGATAATTGAGCTGACATAAGTCCATATGGTTTTACTGTTAATATTTGTAATTTTGCATAGTCCGATGCTCTTTATTTTTAATTTTTTTTTTTTTTTTTTTTTTTTTTTTTTTAATTTATANAATATTTTTTTATAACTAATGCTATACAGAAACTAAGTTTATTCTTAATAAAATTTAAACACTAGCTCGGCTTGATATGCTTCAGATTTTGAAGTTTTAATTTTTTCTGCTATTTTGATGATAGTGTACAATTTTTCTGCTTACTTTAGACTTTACACTATTAAGTGGATAAAGAGTTTCAAAGTATTTTAAAACTGCTATCGTATTTTTATTTTGGGGGTTTTTGTTTAGATACTTTTTATAGAGATCAATGATATAGCAGCTTTGGAGATGCTCAATGTACAATAATTATATCTTCTTGTCACTTTTTTGTTAAGATGAGATAACATTTCATAAATTTGCGTTGTGTGAATTAAAATTTTCTTCTTTGTAGAATTGCCACCATAATTTAATGACTAGTGATTGGCCAGTAAGTTTGTCTTAGTGACGCCAGTGCAGGTTTAGCACCCGCATAGAACATTTTTTTGTACGCTCATTGTATAATTAGGTTTGTAACTTGATTTTATTTGGTTTTTATGTTTATTTGGAGAACGGTCTATAGTTTCTAAAGAAGTTTTTTGGCTTGAACTTAAATCGGTTCTATTATCCCTAACGGATAGAATAGCTGAAATGTTTTGTTTAAAATAATACGTTTTATGACCTTCAATGGTCGTTGAACTACTTGTAAGGTAAATTTAAAATGATTTTTTTATAGTTACATATGAATTCAAACGTTTTAGTTTCATGTTAATCTTAAGATACGTTAGAACAAGTATTTTTTCAATAAAATGTAATTAATTTACTAACGTTAAAAGCCCATTTATGAAACGAGAATCCGCCTTTACTATGACTTAGACTAAATTATCTTTTAAATCATATGCGCTTTGGTAATTATAATAAATTGTTTCTAATAATTGAACTTCTGAGTGGAAAATTATATTTTTCTTCACGAAAGTGGTTCAAACAACGGTCTGAAACAAAGAGAGCTGACGCAGCGCCGTACGCAACAGTTTTTAATTGACAGGTTTTTGTTGGTTTCATTTGTTTTTCGCGGTATAGAATTTGTTAAAATTTATGAGATGCATCTACCCAAACCTGGCTATACATTTTAAAAATGTCACAATAAATAGCAATTTGAACATCCGAAAATTTATTAAAATATCAAAAAATCGTTTTTGATTGTCGGACCTACTAAAAGAGTAACATCTAAACCTAGCCCTGAAGTACTTTTATAAGAAGCATCGAAAACGACTCGTCATTTTGTACTCGGATTTTGAGTATTAATTACTGCTCTATGTGTATGAACTTTATATATGAAACTATCCCATAAATGGCAACTCAGTAATAAACCGTCCTGTTATATCGCGTTTATAAGTTTTAATGAAATGGTTTTTACAAAATTATTTATCTTTTGTGAACAGTTTGTTTGTTTTCGCGTTATAGTCTTCAATTTCCCAAAATTTTTCAACCTGCGCGCTTAAACCTTTTAAGTCGAGTGCAAGATAGGCCTTTGATGTTTGGTTTATTTTGGGTAATGTACTTCCGACAATCCATCTTATTAGAGTGCGTAGTAAATACTGCATATTTGCACCTTATTTTATTTGTCCAATACATAATAAGTCCCAGAAATTTTGTTTGTCTGGCAGCATACGTATCTATGTGTAAGGCAGTAAGGAAATTATTATCTGCAAGCTTGAATTACCGAGATATATCTTTAAAATTAGTTTCAATTTTTCAATTATAAAAAATAATAAGCAAATCTAAGTTTTAATTTTCAAATGTTATATATAATGATACCTAAAATCCTAGATAACAATATTGCTATTGTTGGGGAAATTTCGTCGCAATTTTAAGAATCTGCTGACTCTTGAGTTTGGCTTTAGCGAGTACAAAGGTAGGAGCGGTGCTACCCTCTTAGTACAGATGGGAGAAAATAATAAGTGGGAATGTACTCACTACTTGTAGAACTCTGGAGACTTCTTTAAGTCGCAAATACCTCCAGGTGTTGATAGCGGCAGTAAACGCAACTCGCGTTATCTTATTGGACAGTTGTTGCAGATGAGGAGCGTTATGGGTTTTATAAATCTAACAAAGATTACTCATGTGGCACAAAACTTACAAGTTCATNTAGCTATATATAATATGTTTTAGCAAAAATTAAATTTTAATTTACGTTTCCTTTGCACTGTGCGCTGAGCTGAACTATGAAATAATAAATTATAATGGATACCAAATATCCAACGAAAGCGTTTTTTTGATACAGCAATACAATGTTAAAGAATATATACATTGTAATTAAATATGAAAAAACTAATGCAAATTATTATATTTTTTATGTAAACAAGAAACTAAGAATATTATCCCAGTAACAGAATTTCATTATAGCGTAACCATTCGTCCCAAATTTTCCGGTACAGTACAGGAATAATGCACCATGACCCGTATAAATATATAATAACAACCAATATCATTTTATAATAAATTTTTGTTTAAAAATATGATTTGAAAGTATTATTTCCAAAAAATTAAGATACGCACATAGTTACGTGTGCTTTGTATGGAATGGACGGAACGTGGGAGTAATCCCATAAAATGTATCTCGCAAAAACCAAACTAGTAAATGAGGTCAAAAGACCGCAATGTTCTCAACTCGAGGAAGCAATACAAAAGAAAAACAGAAAGTAGCCAAACGGACGATTTGCTCGAGTTCTAGTGGAGCCGACAACCAGTCTAGGGCCCTTCCAACAGACAGTCAGGGATACCAATGCGGTATCTGGAGGCCTATTCTAATTCGTTTGGCGACTTTAAAAGTCGCTGAGGAGAGCTGCTCTCTGACGTCATAAGTGTAGTTACAAATATAGTTACTTTATTTTTTAAAGTTGCTATCGTTTTCTTATCACATGCATTTTATGTTGGTATATTTTTCAAAACATAAATTTTATTGCTGTATTATTGTGAACGCATTGAAGAAAGTTAGATAGAATACTTAATTCCTTTGATCGTTAATACAAATGAAATTGGATTTGATTATCGATGAAAATAATTTATGGAAGAGCATAAATTATTTTCCCGTAACAAATTTTTGGGTGCGGATGGAAGTGTTGGCCACGAGGCTTAACAGTTGTGATGGGCCAAAGAAAAGTAGTACGAAGTGGAAGAGGGTAAGTTTTTTGCATTGTTTGCCCGGAACATTATTTACCTAAATGTATTAAATTTAATTCTAGTCATGGACAAACCTAAAAAATAAAGTTAAAAGAAAGACTGCTTTTGTTAAAAGTAGTTTTAGCAAAACCGGTGGAGGACCACCAGTTCGTCCACTAAATGAATTTGGGAAGAATAATGGAGCTAATTAGAAAATGAGCAATGAGTGGTATAAAAAAAAAAAAAA
>NEEE01003691.1:43612-58038 GCA_002278615.1 Pogonus chalceus
ACCCATAGAGCACAAAATATTGCTGGAATGTTGCAGGAATATTATTTGGTAACGTTGAAATATTGCAGGTAATATTCCTGCAATATTCCAGCAATATTCCTATAATCGCTTTTTTGTGTGTTGCTAGCAAGATTGAGGGAATATTGCATCGCACCATTGAGATAATATTGCTTTGCAATATTATGGCAATATTCCTTTTTTTTATTGTATATATATATGATAAATATTTATTTATTTATTTATTTATAATTGATAGTATATACTATCATCATTCCATGAATGGTGGTATTAGTTAGTAGTATATATAGTAAGTGTTGTTAAATTTTAAGTCAGTATTAAATAAGTATTAAACCAGTACTCAGTGAGTTACTTAGGATATTCACTTAACCACTGTGCTTACCGACGAGTTACCTTCGTGATAAAGTTTATTAAATTTAATTGGTTGATATTTTATTTTCCCACGCAACAGTGCGACTCAACATAAAATTGGTGTCAGAAGTAGGATTCGTTTGGCGTCTTCAGACTCGACAACTCTAAACTATTCTTCATTCTCCATTATTATTATATTTAAAAAATAAAATTAACGGTAGAGCTCGCAATCAAATAGACATTCATTGCAATTTAACTACATAGGAGGAAATATCTGAATTATTAGTTAATTTATATCAGGATAAAAAATGGAACAATTACTCGAAGAACTAAATTTAATTAAACAAGAGCGCAATGAAAATGTCTCGCAATTTTATCAAAGATTAGAAGCACTTTCTCCTAAAGTATTAGGTGTTTTGCATATTAGAAGCACAAATGAAACAGACTTAGCTGGTAGACTCTCAATAATCACTGATATGACATTGAATAGATTTATTTACCATTCACACTCACAAATTTTTCAAATGCTTAGATACCGTAATTTTAATTCTATTAATAGTGCTTTTGCGGCATCGCTTGCAGAAGAAAAGGCATAAAAATTAATGTGTACAAGTTCTTAAATTAATTTTAATCATAAGAATAATCATCAAAACTATAATCAAAATTCTAATCATAAGAATAGTCATCAAAATTATAATGTAAAACAATGTAGATATTGTAAAAATTTCAGTCATACAATTGGAGAATGCCGAACACTACAATATAAGAATTCGTCTAAAAAGAACAGAATTTTCCCAATGCTCAAATGTAACCACACCCCCCAATTTCTCTGTAACAAGCGGTAGCGGACTTCAATCTTCTACTATAAAAATTTCAAATACAATGCTTTCGACTAATGACTTAACATATATACTTTTTTATTCAAAGCAATCAAATAACTACCCAGATAAAATTCTTAAATTTTTAGTAGATACCGGTGCCTCTACTTCTTTAATATACTCTTCAAGTTTAAATAATTATTTTATTGATAATAAAAAAGCAATTATTTTGAACAGATTATCTCCGAATGCACCAATATGCATAGCCGGTGAAAAATCAGTCGAACTCGAAATATACAATCATAAATTAAATTTTAAATATTCATACTAATTTACCTTTTGACAGTCTTATCGGCGATGATTTTCTACGTTTAGAAAAAGCTAAAATTGATTATTCAAATTCCACTATAAATTTTAAATCGATACTATTCGTTATTCCCCTGAACAGAAACACACCACAATATTATGTAAATAATGTCACATTTCGCCCTTAAACTGAAAATCCTCATTAACTTAAAGAAGGCATTGTGTACTCGGAAAAAATTGGCAAAGAAATGAAACATTTATAACTTTAGTTAATTTATCACCTTCAAAAAAATTAGTACAAATGCCTGAATTTCTAATACATCCAATCGCGAAATATAGTCGTATTTATAGTTTAGCTTCAAATCAATGTAATAATGATATTAAAACAAGATTAAAAACATTGAATGATAACCTTAGATTAGATCACTTAAATATTGAAGAGAAAAAATCTATAACTAGTATTTGTACGGAATTTAACGACATATTTAATTTGCCTACTGATGTTTTAACTTGTACTAATGCTTCAACAATGGAAATTAATACGCATGATGATATACCAATTAACACTAAATCCTATAGATTTCCTCAAGTTCATAAACATGAATAGAGAAACAGGTAAAAAAAATTGTTAAGGGGGGAAATACAAGTAAAACGTCAAAACCTTGACGATTTTCGGGAATTTTTTTTTTCTGCAAATACAACAGCGTTATTGTTTCGGTTTTTTTATGTTGAAACACACACATTTGTCTATACATTTTTAATTTTTTTGTGTTCGTACGACCTCTTTAGCTCCTTAGGGCCACGCCTAAGGGGGGCCACGTCCAGCGTGCAGAGGTGCTTGGCGTTTATTTTGAGGACCTGAAAAATAAACAAAAATTACTTTTATTGACTGACCTTTGTTTATTAATGCATTTTGTCCTATATGAACCATTAAAACTGAATAAAAACGGTTTTTTATAAAAAATACTTGATCTAAAAAAAAAAAAACAGTTTGATTTGTTACTTTTTTTTCCCACAGAAAACAAACTTAAAAACTATTTAAAGCTAATTTTTTCATAATATCTGTGGTTCATATAGAATATAATTTAATGTTTCTTAAAACCTTTAAAGCTAAAAATCATTTAATTGAAAACTTTTTGAGTAATCATTGCCGCCAGTTTGAAAAATACCGATTCGAGAAAAACGCGTTTAAAGTTTTGGGTTACGTAAAAGAATAATTTTTGGAAACTTTCGGTTAATCGGCGATGCCGGGGCCATACATCGGTCCTTCCTCTTGTTCGTAGAAGTCCTGTAGCTCAGCTAGGGCCAATCTTCTAGAAGTTCTGGCTTCTTTGGTGCAGCTTTGCGATCGACGCTCCTGGCGAGTGCAGCGGTTCTCGTCGTATGTGTTACTGAAAATGTGCGCAAAATACCCGTATAGCCCTCATTAAATATTACTGCTGCGATGAAAGCTGCTATCTGGACCACTTTTAACCCGCAGTTGAGATGCTTTGGCGCCAGCCGCCATACCGTTGAGTTGAAACTTTCATTTGCATTTTGGGTGTGCCCGCCCAAACATCTCTCCAAAAGAGCACGCCACGACAAATCAGTATAGATGGTGAGGATTTTCTTCTGGACATCTGGATGCAGTGGCAGTGGATGTTGAAAGCTTTTGAGCCCGTCGGTAGCCTCCGCGACCAACTGTCAGTTCCAGCAGGACACTTATTGTGCATGGGTTTTTGGTCAGTAGAACACATGTGATGGTACGTTGCCATTACAGCTTTCTCCATGTTGTCAACGGAATCACTGTTTCTTCGAATCGCCAACCCGTAGTACTTGGTGAGTTTTTTGATGAGAGCCTCGGTAAGTTTTCCCTTGCCGCCAAGTTTCTCCGTCTTTCGCAAATTTCGAAGCCGCGAACCCATACGCTTTTCAACGTGCCCGACGCATTCAATTTTCGAAATTTTGCACCAGTCGCCATACGGTTTCGCGTCTGCAATGGTTGCAAAAGTTTTCGTGACTTCGTCACCCATGTAACATGAGTATTTGACGTTGAACTCGTCAACTGACCGCTGGAACATATCAACCATCGAAGCGATTTCCATTTTTCCTGCCAAGCCAGCATGAGTGTTTGTGCACTCATCTGCGTGGCTTTCGTACCATTTGTCGTATTCTGGTGTGTTGACTTTCTTGTTCCAGAATGTACAGTCTTGACAGTAACTTCCTTTTACATCAAGATCCACCACTTTTCTGGTCCTAGTTCCTATAAGCGTTGCCACCCCGTACAGAGAACTAAAGCCGCGTTTCTTCCAGGAACCATACCCCGAGACTGTTAATTTAACAGCACACTGCCCCGCGTTCACATTTTCTTTCTGCTCCTCGCGAACCGCTTTTTTTAGTATAATAGTGGAAGACTTCCTGGGACACTGCATGAATCCTCTTAACACAAGTATCATACGTCGATTGTGCTAGCCCTTGACAAATATCCATCATCCCGAGCAAAATATTCAGCCCTTGTCTTGATACACCTAACAGTTTCATTACAAAAATGATTCGTCGATTAATTTCAAATGAATTGTTGACAAATGGGCCAGAATCTATTTCTCTTCTGCCACAGGAGCACGAAACCACTAATTTGAAGCCGAGTCCACGTTGTCTAGTTTCGGTGAAAGTAACGTATTTCTTGCACACGCGACATATCAAAAGTTCAGTTAGGGCACCGAAAACACCCAAAAACTGGATAATTCGGTAGCCGTGCGACGAATTAACAACAACACCTCTCTTGTCTGCAGCGCTGAATTTCCTCTCCGTCGCGCTGAGTCCTCGCAATTTTTTAGCTTAATCCGTGTGCTGGTTCCCGCAAAATCGTCTTTTAGGGGGCATGCTGGCAACACGACTGTCGCTCTTTCATCCTTTGGTGTACATATCGAAGCGAAAAAGTCACTGTGACGGAAAAAACGGCGCGTATCAACAACCGACGCGATGTAAATACCGGGAGTGCTTGCCATAATCTAAACCGGTAAACACTAGAAACTCATTAAGAAAATCATAAGTGAAGGTCTCGCCGTCTATAAGAAAAACATCCAAACACATTTGAGCTATTGTACCGGCCGCATTGTGTATTAGCGTTAAACGGACAAGCGCTCCACCGATAGGCAAAATCGGCTTCTGGACCGCATGTAAATAAATAGCGATATCTCAATTACTACTTGCCCGATCGCTATGAAATTTTGCAGAATAAATCTTCAATGTGTAGGCAATTGATTTATGTTAAAATAAAAAAATCGATAAAATTTTTTTTACTTGTATTTCCCCCCTTAAATCAAGGTATCATAAAACCTTCAACTAGCCCATGGCCAAGCCCTTTGTGGGTTGTTCCAAAGAAAGCTACTGCGTCTGGTGAACGTAAATGGCGAATAGTAATAGATTACCGCAAATTAAACGAAAAAACAATAGGAGATGCATATCCATTACCAAATATTGAGGATATTTTAGATCAATTAGGCCATGCACAATATTTTACGACTCTAGACCTTGCATTGGTTTCCACCAAATTCCTTTAAAATCTGACCACATGCCAAAAACTGCATTTAGCACCTCTGCGGGTCATTTTGGATTTACGCGTATGCCGTTTGTATTAAAAAATGCACCATCATGCTTTCAACGTATTGTTCATCATACGTTCTTACCGGTTTAACAAATATGCAATGTTTCGTATATTTAGATGATGTTTTTCTCTATGGTACGTCCTTATCAGACTATAATGTCAAATAAAAAAATATGTTTAGTAGATTACGAGATAATAATCTTAAATTACAACCTGACAAGTGCGAATTTTTGAAAAAATCTTGTGAATATTTGGGACTTGTTATATCTGATAATGGGGTTGAACCGAATCCAAATAAAATTAAATCAATAAAACAGGTACCAAGACCCCAAAATCCAAAGCAAATAAAAATGTTCTTAGATTTAGTCGGTTATTATAGAAAATATATTATAGCACAATTATTAAAAAAAGACGTTACATTTATATGGGAAACTGAACAGGAAGAATCATTTAAAATTTTAAAACAACATTTAATAAATAAATCAATTTTCCAGTACCCCGATTTTGCTAAAGAAATTTTTCTTACTACCGATATTGGTATAAGAAGTGTTTTATCACAAATTAAGGATGGAAACGACTTGCATATAGCATATTACTCCCGAAGCTTGAATAAAAACGAACAAAATTACTCAACCATCGAAAAAGAAATGTTAGCAATAATTAATTCAATATAATATTTCAGACCCTATTTATTTATACAGACCATAGAGCATTCAAATGGCTATTTAACTGTAAAAATCCTTCTTCTTAATTATTAAGGTGGCGATTATGATTAAGCGAATATGAATATGAAATTAAATATAAACCGGGTAGAGTTAATTCAAATGCGGACGGGTTGTCCAGATTAATTTCAAATGTTAATTTTACAATTAAAAATATTAGAAACTATAATAATTTTTTAGATTTTCATAAAAAAAATCAAGAAATTACAAATTTTGAACGACCAAAGATTCCTTTAGAAAAAGTAAAAGATCCAATTATATTAATATGGTTAATATTTTAAATTAATTTTTCAAAATTTCGATACGACTAAATTACATCCAATATGTAACGGTGTATCTAAATTAAAAAACGACAAACAAATCGTATTATTACTGTTCCCTTTTACTAATCATTTCGATAAGTTAGAACACAAAAATTTGTTTGAATGTTTGCAAAATATAAAAGGCTATATTAAAAATGAAAAATTTATCCTTGTACCACCAAATAAACGTTACGTTAAGTTGGGTCATTTATTTAGCATGTTTAAATTTTTGTATAAGGAACAAATAAAAATAGATAAAAGTAAATTAAAATCAGAAACGAGAGAAGAAATAAATAAAATTCCAGAAGAAAATCACGATAGTAAATTATCAGGTCATAGCGGTATAAATAAAACTTACAAGAAAAAAAAAGAAAGTTATTATTGGTCATCAATAGAGAAAGATGTTCGAAATTATGTAAAAAAAATGCAAATCACGTCAAATTAATAAAATTTTATTTAACCCTGTAAAACAACCAATGGAAATTACCACAACATCGGAATTGCCATTTGAAAGGCTAGCGCTTGATATTGTTGGTCCATTTGAACTTACTGAATCCGGTAATTACAGCGCAAGATGATTTAACAAAATTTAGTTTTGCTGTACCTATTTCAAATCATGAAGCACTAACCGTAGCAAAAATTCCAAAGCTATATTAACTGACCAAGGAACTGATTTTATGTCAGATTTTATTAAAGATTTACCTAACCTTTTTAAAACCAAACATATGAAAACCTCTCCTTATCATCCACAAACCAAAAGTGCATTAAAAAAATTACGTATAACTTTAAAAGATTATTTGAAACTTTATATAAAACCAAATCAAAGTGATTGGGATGAATATTTAGATTTTGCTATGTTTAGTTATAATACATCAGTTCACAAATCCTCTAATTATACCCCTTATGAATTATGATTTGGAAGAAAAGCATTTTCAACTTCATTAATTACGTAAGAACCAGAACTTTTATATACTTACGATGATTATATTAAATTATTAAAAAATAAATTGAATTCATCATTTAAAACTGCCCATGAAAATTTAATACAATCAAACGAAAAAAGTAAACAAAGATATGATCAAAATATAAACCCTCTAGAATTCAAAGTTAATGATCTGGTATATATCTATAATAAACAATTAAAACCAAATTTAACCAAAACACTTCAACCAAAATTTAAAGAACCGTGTAAAATTATTAAAGTAATATCAAATAATAATGTAGAAATTCAATTAGGCACGAAAAAGAAAATTTACAATACTAATTTGCTCAAACATTGTTTTACAGATGATGACACTAATTAGAATTTTGATCATTTTTATCCCTTTTTTTATTTTTTTGTAACAATTATAAAGTCACATTTTTAAATTAAACTACTGGATTTTTTACAACAATTTAGGAGAAGTAAAAGTTACCGTTTCTAAACTAACTTTATTAAGTCACATTAATATGACGCAAATTGATAGAGCTTCCGGTATAGCAAAAATTTACTACGATCGTTCTCTTAATCTTTGTAATCTAGCAGTTAGTAATAATTCAAAGCCCAATCATGTCAATTTTCATTGCGAACAAACTTTAAAAATTATAACGATCAATTTAAAGATATCGTAATTAATCAGAAATTCTTAGCCACTTAGTCAGTCAAAATTTTCATTCTCGCGAACGTCGAGGACTTATAAATTGAGTTTATTATGCTATAAAATGGTTATTTGGCACTCTGAGTTCAGCTGATGCAACGTTTTATGAAAAAAAGTATAACAAATTTATTAAATAATAATAAACAAATACAGATTTTATTAAAATCACAATTTCAAGTCATCTCATGTACAATTAAAAATTTCAATAATTCCGTTTTATCTCTTCGGGAAGCAGAATCAAACATGAATCACAATATTGAATAAATTAATAATATTAACCTAAAAACTAATGTCATAAATATCTTTAAATTAGAATCATTTATAACAGAACAAATAATGACTCTTTCAGCATTAATAAATAAAATTTCTAATGAATACGATTGTAGAAAATTGATGTTGTAATTTCTTACCTACCTTCTGTAAGTTCCCGAATTTTAGATGGATACAGACACCGTCGCACGCCCACTTAACCTTGTGTGACTAGTTTTTGATTTTGTTGGATTGAAGTAATAGTATAAAGGTTCAAACTTATTTATTTATAAAATTAAAATCTTTAAAATTATTTATTACAAAGATGATAGTTTTAATAATGTTGTTCGTCGTGTTATATATTTTTTTATTGAAAGATGATATCAGAATTATAATATCTTTACCGGACATTGTCCAGGAAGACATTTTCCCCACCCTCTATATTTTAATATAAGGGTAGGGGACCAATCAAGAGGTTTAAAATCTGTATGTGACAGAACGCATATTCCCAGAGTTCGACAAATTCTAATGGTCCATAAAAAAATTAAAAATATCCAAGAACTGCGCGGCAGGGTTTATTTGACTATTTACAATTTAATAACCCTACAAAGGATTAAACATCTGCGAAGCAGTTCTTGTAACTAAAGATATATACATTTTCTAAAAATTCTTACAATTAACTAAATTAACTAACATAGACTGAACAACGATAAATTCATAAATTCCGTAAACTTCGGGAAACATGGGATCTTATCACCACAAATTCTTACGCCAAAGATTCTGTTCGAAGAACTCCATAATTATATTGAGCCAGACATTCTACCAATTCAAATTTAATACGAAAATATAATTTATATTATAAATTGAAAGTATTTAATATATTTTCTTTAAATAATATTATTTATTATGATATTAAAATTCCTCTAGTAGAAAAGAGTATTTATCGTTTATACCATCTGATTCCTCTTCCTATCCAGCATTTAAATACCTCTGTATTTTCATATATCGAACCAAACAAACTATTCTTGCTTCTATCCAAATCCAAAACTAATTATACCCTTTTACAAAATTTGAAAAGATACAATGAATACTTTGATCAGAAATTCATATGCGGGGTAACGCATATCAGTAAGAAAACTGATCAACTTACTTATGAGACTCAACTTCTAAGTCCACATATCACAAGCATTCCAGAAGCTTACGAAACAACCAACATCATGGCTTCAATTGAAACCTGAAAGTACATTAATAACAACGAGTGACTGTTCGTACTTCAGAAGACTGTGACACTCACATTGATATGTGAATCAACACCTGGACATGTGGAAGATGTAATCCTCATCAAACTGGGCTCATCAAGATTGGCGATTTATGTAAAGGTTCTACCGATGGGTTTGTTTTAACTGCTCTAGGACATTTTAAAAGAAACGTATCACACATCTTCCGTATAATTGACATCACATCTGATGACTGTTGTTCTTGGAAGTCAAGCTTTAACGGAACTATGTCCATTCGACTCGACCCAATAAAGTTAACAGAAATGAAGTATGCCACCAAAAAGCTGGATGAGTATGATGAGATGATATCAAATCAAATGAAGATATCATCTACAACGTCTTCTACAAGCTGGTACACCACAGGTCTAGCAACAATTGGTTCAGTAGTTTTGTGTATCATAATAGTGAAGTGTTTAAAAATGTTCGACTATTTTAAACAATTATGTTGTGCCAAAAACGAAGATGTATTGCCCCCAATGAACATTAATAATGAAAATTCCTCTCGTACCCCGGAGTCAAAATTAGCCACCTAAAGTCCCCCTCACAATATAATAGGTTATAAAAAACCAAATGAAATTCTTTTAAATACTAGTCAAGAAGCAATTAACATCACACCGTCATCATCAGGAAGAAAAAGCACAATTCCTTTCTAAATCAGTTAAATTAAGTTTCTGATTTAAACTTAATGAGGGAGGTGTTGGATACCTACCCGAAACTTTTATTATTACTTGTATATCTTTTAGCTTTTTATAGGTAATACTTAAAATAAGTTAGCTTAGTTATTTACTTAGAAATAAACTATTGTGCAACGAACACGATGCAGGGTATCTTTATCCTTATTTATGACTATTCATAAATTATGATTTAACACAATAGTAACTTACTTTAGTTTTCTTTAATTTACTTTTATTTTTTTAGGGATAAGATTGTCTATTTTTTATAATTTCCTAAAGACACTTTTGGTTAGTTTTTATTCTTAACTTTTCAATGTTTTTATAAGGGTTTCACCTTCTTAGAATTTGTAAACCCTTATCTACAACCATTAGGTTGTACTAGTTAGTAGTATAAATAGTAAGTGTTGTTAAATTTTAAGTTAGTATTAAATAAGTAGTAGACCAGTACTCAGTGAGTTACTTAGGATCTTCCCTTAACCACTGTGCTAACTACCGAGTTATCTTCGTAATAAAGTTTATTAAATTACACGTGTTGTGATTTTATTTTCCCACGCAACAGTGGGATCCAACATAAAATTGGTGTCAGAAAAGGGATCCAACAACATGAAAAAAAATAGTAGTATAACAATATGAAATACTTATATGTATTTTTACACATTTAAACTAAATCAGTTATTTATTTAATCTTAATAGAAATTGTTACTTAACAAGAGTATAAGATAAATTCAAGATATGTATAATAAAATACACTATTCACTTCTAAATTGAAATACAAGACAAACGACACCATGGTTTTCGATTGAATGATATTTGACTGTCACGAAAGTAAACAAGAATAAAATTGTGAGTTATAGAAAAGAACTGATAAGAAGTGTTGCCAACACATAAATACAATAGTTATAAGTAGAATATATTATAGAAATCACTCTCTAGCTAAACAATATTTATTGATGTCATTGTATGCTGTTTATATTTCTTTTTGTTTTGTTTTAGTTCTTTGATATAATATCATTTCAAATTACTATTAACTTATATAAATTATTTAATATCGGTTAAATGTTCATTAAAAATTAAATGTTCAAGTAGATTCTAAACTTAAGATTAGTTAATTAATGCAATAATGAAAAACATTTATAAAACAAGTGAAGATATTCATGGCGTTACTATATAAATTTATTTTATTGTAACGAAAAATATATAATCGTGCTAATATTTTTAAATGATATTTTAAACATGTATTTGTTATAAAAACTAATACAATTGAAATTATACTTAAAATGACATTGTTAAACTGGCAACAAAGATCTAATATACATACATATTATAAACAATATTCTCACAATACGTAACTTTCGTAATATTTTACAATCTTAGAAAATAAATAAAGTTTATATGAAAAAAATTGTTTATGAAATTATCAGTTTTAAAACTAAATGTTATTTTCATACTTAAGTACATTATTTAATAACCAAATTATATGACATTTTAATTCTATGAACTAAATGCTATATTAATAAAATTTACTTGTAATTCAAGAAAATATTTTCTACCTGTACTTTATTGTGGATATCATGATGAGAAAAAATATCTTCTAGAAATTTTGTTTCAAAATTGTTAATTATAGGTTAAAGCATTTATAAATACTACTATTTGTATTTTATTATATATTTTTTTGTACCTTAAACGGTAAACAGGAAATTAGTCAACAAATATTATACATTATCAATTTAATATATACAGCTTAAAAGATACCGGTTAATGTAATAGTATCACAATAGAATCACAAAGTATATTATATTAGAATTGTAAGAAAAGTTCTATATAATTTAAAAATTACTAAAAAATTCAAGGATCTTTGGCTTTCAGTTTGTCATTATTATTTGTAATTACAATTTGTTTTATTATTTTTTTAGAAGTACATTTATAAAGTAAATACATACTTTTAGTTTCAATAAAACTTTAAAATTATAAAATTGTATATCAACTTTTTTTTAAAGTAATTAATATTTTAACTTATAAATTTTTAGAAATAGTATGAAAATATATTAGTATTAAAAAAAAAATAGATGATATAAATAAGTACATAATATATTGAACTTTCTTAAAAATAATATCAATATATTTAAAATATAAAAATAATGCTAAAAAGTTTTTTGTATAGGTATTTTATTTGTATGTTGGCAACACTTCTTACCGGGTCTTGTTCTGCATGTCACAATTTCATTATTCTTCTGTTCCCATTCCCAATCCCAACCTTTTTCGTTCGAGTAGCCGAGTGAACGGGACGCGTTTTTTCAAAGGGCCAAGTGAGCTAAGAAAAACGAAATTTAACCAAAAATAAATTTGTAGATTTTGATAAGCAAAAATCAAATTTTGCATTTAATAGCAAACAAAATTTTCAGAAAAATAGAAGAAGGCCTAGTCCGAAGGCCCCTTCAATGACAAAAATATTCAAAAAAATATTAATAATACCAAAAAAAGAATACGTTCTAATTCCACAGAAGAGGCCGTTATATACCAAGAACAAAATAACACACACAAAAAACCAAAACGTGCATCAAACAAAATGCATAACAATATATCAAAGACACCTTTTCCCACCAAAAGCAGGTTACAAGTGCTGAGTGATAATGATCAAATATCAAAATAAGAATACCACATTAAATACAGCCTAAACAATACAAACATATGTATATATATATATANGGGAACGACACATTAACAAAAAAGAAATAAGACAACGTCACCGGTCTCAAAAATGGGGACACGCCACAACAAGTTGAAATTTAAATCCAACATGTTTAAAATGTGCAGGAGATCACATGACAGCAGAATGCAAAAGAGATCTAAACTCGCCAGCAAAATGCAGTAACTGTCAAAAAGCACACCCAGCAAACAGTGAAAATTGCAAAGTATACCTTCAGCGCATGAAAAACCTAAGAGAAAGACGTGCATAATACACAAACCCAAGCAAATATAACACACAACGATACACTGCAGCTCCAATACCAAAAACAAACGCATGGTACATATCAACGGAAAGCATTTAAATGACCACAGAATTCCCTCCACTTTTAACTCATCGACATCAACAAAATACGAATACGCACAAAGAACCCACCCAAACTAGGGAAAACCCCGCCCGAAGCAATCAAAACATAGAAAAATGGCAGACATTAACACACTATTTGCGGAAATAAATAAACTTAAAATTCTAATAAGCATACCAAACATGATAATAGCCATTAAACATTTGGATTAAAAAGTATCAAAATCATCATCCAAATCAGAATCATTCTCCATTTTCATAAACTTCTTTACTGCGGAATTGCCACAACTCAACATTTTATCTAAAAATTGCATCTTGGAACGCGAACGGTCTGCGATCCAAAACAGGTGAGTTAATTAACTTACGTACGTACACATGACATAGACATTATGTGAATAAATGAAACCAAATTTACTGACAACACAAAATAAAAATACGCGGTTACCCATCAGCAGAAGGAGTAGCTATAATTATACGAAACACTCCATATACTAACAAATTTATCTGACACAAACATCGAAGCCTTAAGCATAAGACTAACTCACAATACACATATTATAAGTACATAAAACATACCATAAAACACACTTTCACATAGAGACATTCACACATTACTGAGCGTAAGCAAGAAAATAATTTTAATCGGAGATTTCAATGCAAAACACATTACATGGGGCTGTAACTCAAACAGCACGAACGTAAATACGCTAAGAACATACCTCAACAACCATCACAACGTACAAATACTATACAAAGACACACCTACGCATTATCCTTCAACAGGTAACACACTATTCACTATAGACATAGTTATAAGCAAAAATGTAACAAACATAACTCAACCACGTGCACATATTGAACTCAATTCAGACCACAAGCCAATCACATTTGGTCTAAAAAACCAAAGAAAAGAAGATGACATACATAACATAACACAGTACACTTACACAAACTGGAGAGATTTCAGGAAGACTCTAGACAAACATATAATTATAAATAACAAAATCAAAACAACCCATGAATTAGACATGAAGTACAAAAAATAATAGAACAAATTTCATATGCAAAAAGAAACACACGAAAACTATATCAGTAGACAAACATAAAGATAGAACAGCACCACATTTATTTCTGGCGTTTAAACAAAGATACAAAATAAGACGGTTCTAATAACGGACATTAAATGTTCATTACAAGACTGAAATGAATAAACTTAACTCTGACGTACAAACACAACTAAGACTGCTCTTAAACGAAAAATGGACAACAAAATTAGAGTCACTTAACCCTAAAGACAACTCTTTATGGAACCTATCCCGAATCCTTCGTAAACCTATTAAACCAAAACCTACTTTTACACACATTAAACAAACACTTATGACTGATGCCGAAAAAGCAGAAATACTCGCCTTAACTTTTAAAAACATTCATAAATTC
>NEEE01003639.1:3104-27146 GCA_002278615.1 Pogonus chalceus
TATCATACCTAGCCTCCTCCTCCTTACCTAACATCATGCAAACCTAACCTTTCCCCTAACTATACTGTTTGAGAGCCACTCAATTTTATGATCAAAGCACTCTAATATCAATTTTGTATTATGTGCGTAGCTTCTGCGATAGATCGGCCCAAATGAATTTTAATTGAAACATTTAAATGATAAATATAATAAACATATTACGTACTTGACGAACTGTTGACACCATACTAAACAATCTAGTCATAGATTCTTTAGGTTTTCCACAATGCATGGGTAATTCAGCTAATAAAAGTCGAAATGAAAATGTTGCAATAGAACCAGGTCGACCTCCATACATTTCCGGATAAAATTGAAAAAATAAATCAGGTTTATCCAACTGTCCAAAAGGATCAGACTCCACTTGAGCTAAAGTAAATGATTTAATTTTTATTAGCAACGCTATTCTGGTAAACCATAGTTGCAATGAATGTGGTGAGTGTTTTGTGGGGTGTCCTGAGCGACCAGCACCTAAAAATAATTAATTTTTATTTTATAAATATTTTACACTTTTATTTAAAATTTTAAAAAAATACCTTGTCCGTAAATAGTTAATAAACGTCCTGTTAAATTTATGGCCGATCGATAATATCCTGCTTGAATTAATTCTCTTAGGCCTCTCTCATCTTGAGTAACATCTCCCGCACCTAAAACTTTACATTGTGCTGCCTCTGTTTCGCCTAAATATCTTGCAACAGTATCATGTACATCATCAGTCTAAAATAAAAATATAATTTAATTGTTTTAATGAAATAATTTAATAAATAAATTAATACAAACCAAATCTTCCTCTAAAACTACTCCAGGCATTGTTAATAATTCACGTTCTGGGAAATATGTACCAGGAGGTGATGTTGCACTTGCAATTAAAGCCTGCCGTGTTTGTTCCGATGGTATCCACGCATCTCTTCTTCTATCAGCTTCTGTACCTCCTGCTATTCTTGTTACAAAACCATCCTAAAAAATAGCATAATTAAAATTATGAAAAAAATCGTTTTCTAACAACATACATCAGGTATATCTTTGCTGGCCAAACCAATATCAGATATAATACCACTATTATTTATACTAGTAGTTTTATTTCCAATTAAATCAAAAAAACTTGTAGTAGGATCTGTTGCTTTTGGTGGTGTTGGAGTTTCTGCGAAAATTCTACAAACAACTGGTTCTTCTTTTTTCTTGGTTTCATTCGATTTTGTTGATAAATCGTTGAAAAATGTGACTGAATTTGAAGTTATTTGTGCTGTACTCTGATCGAAGTATTTACTTAATGAAGATGTATTTTCTGACATATTTTGAGTCTTTTAATGCGTTCGAAGTAAAAAAATGTCTTAAATGAATTACAGGTTGATGTATTGTTTGGCTGTGGTTATTTCTTCGATTGTTGTTTGAACATTTTTATCACATATAGAGATAATAATACTCGCAGATATTGATTTCCAATTACTTAGACATGATTAATAGTTGAGGAAAACATAAATGATGTACACAATAATTTAACATATCAAATATGCATATTTGACATTGACATTTTGTTACCAACATAATTTTTTATTCCGAAAATATTTAATAAAATTATTATATATTTTATCAAAACCAAGCTCTAATTATTAAATATAATCAAATAATATTGAATTATTATTTAGATAATATATTTATAAAATATATTCCTAATGAATCAGAATGTCATTGGAAAAACATAAAGACGTCATAACATACGTCATTGCCATTTATGTCAAAAGTCAATCAGCTGTATTTATAGGTTAAATTACATTTTTATTAATATAAAGAATGTGAAACAACATATTTTGATTAATTAGTGCCAAAATTTAATTAAAATGAAGAAATTATCAGGTTCATTTAGAAATACACAATGGGACCCTTCCCTTATAATATCGCAAATCATTTCTGTTCAATGTATAATGTATTTATCATTAGGATTAATTATAACTTTATTAGGTTTTTTGTCAGGTGACAATAGATCCTTAGATCATATATTTGAATATCATGTAAGTTATTAATTTATTTAATATGTTAATAAATTTTAATACTAATATTTTTTAAAGGAGATACAAGTACGCGATATTGCAGGGAAGATGGTTATAACAGCTTTTGTAATAAATTCTTTAGTCGGGTATGTAAACATTTATTTAGGAATTTATATTCTATGATTATATACACTTAGAATATTTACAAAGATAAATTATCATATCTAAACAGATTTTTTCGTTTACAGATCATTGGTTTTATGGTTCATAGTGGAAAGGACTAAACAGTGTTTAGATTTTACTTGTACGTGGCATTTTATTCATTTAATTGTGTGTTGGTTCTACAACGGATCATTTCCAACAACTATATCATGGTGGTTATTAAATTTAGTTTGTGTTACACTTACTTGTGTATGTGGTGAATTTTTATGTTTAAGAAGTGAGTTACAAGCTATACCATTAAGTTTAGGACCTAAAACTGATTTATAAATTCGAATAAATAATTTATAGCCAAATAAAATTGAGGACTATGGATATAAATGAACTTATACGAAATTAAATTATATCTATTATTGTTTGAAACAGAAATTAATTTATTTAAGGTTGTTCGATCAGTAAAATCTAAATTAAGACCATTTATAAACAAATATACTTCTTTATTTATTAATTAACAATAATAATGTCATTTGACTGGAGTATTACATCTAACAACAGCGTATTTAACAGCTATCTGTTATTGTTACTAGTATTCAGTTAAATATATTATTAAAAATCAAAATATGAGTTATAAAATTATTGTTTCGATACAACGGACAGTTATTATTTATACAAAAAAAATTAGATTCAAGCTAAATGAAGTAAATAATAATGATTGAATGTTAAAAACTTGCGCGTTTGTTTATTCGACTCGCGCATTTATTCATCCGACGTGGCCAAACTTTAACGAATCTGATATATCATTTATTTTGGAGTACGGCTGACAAATATTGGAAAGAATTTTTAGTTATTAATATTGAAATATCTTTAAAACGAGACATTAAAATACTTTATTTGTAATTTTATTTAATCTAAGAATAGTTAATAAATACAAATTACAAGTTTTTTATATTTTTATCTAATTTATTTGTAGCGAGGTTCCCCTTAACTACATTTAAAATATGAAATTAGCAAATATTAATTACACAAAAAGTACACGTCTTTTAAAAAATTAATTTTAATGTATATTCTATTGATTAATAACATAAAATGTCAACTGTTTATCTTAAAATTGTTTTAATGATCGAACAATCTTAATTAATATCATGTAAATCTTGGATATTTATTTCGTATAAATATATTAAAGATTATGTATTGTTTCAATTAGTAAATAAATGATTCAGTATAAATAAGAATCTTCCACTGTTAAATGAACACATATAAAATATATACTGAATCAAAAATATTTTATTATTTAAATAGTGCATGGTAATTCTTAAAAAGTTATTTTTCATATATCGTTAATAAATATATTTGTAATAAAGACATAATTATAAAATAAAAGTTATGCTAAATTAATTACTATGCACGCATTTTTATTCCTATGATAATTTAATACAATTATTAACACATGAAGTAATTTATTAATTTAGAAAACCGTTAGAGAAAGTTTTATGTGTATGTTTGGAATTATAAATAGTGGAGGTAACGTATTGCAAAATCAACGTGCCAATATTTATATTTTCACATTATATTTATGTAACTTTATACCACATTTAAATATAATACAACACAATAAAAACTGTAAATAGTTATTATTTTTTATTTGTTTATTTTGTTATAATATTTTATAACATGTTTTTATGATAAAACACTTTACCTAAAACTAACGGTAGCATTAACGGACATATAGGGTAGCATACACACTTTTAAATTATATCTCGATTTGGTATTAACATTCTGGTATGAGTATTCTACAATTTTTATGGAAGAGTCTGATTTAAATTTATGCTATTAATACATTTATTGCGATTATTATCACAAGAAATATTATACAATAGTTTTTTAAAGTATATTAAATATAATTTCCAACAATTAATTTTTATGAAAATTACAATCTGTTTATTTTATAATATGAAAATCACATGATTATATTTCGAATTTGATTTGTTAGAAAATTTATGTATTTGTACTTTTTATAGCTATAGTTAATGATTTAAATTACTATACATGTTCCAGAATGTTAAATATCAAGATATTTTTACATATTTTAATTTAACTATGATCTCATATTTGTAAACATATTATTTAATTAAAATCATTCTCACATAATTATTTAATTGTAACTCCTTTAATAAAATTATAAAATAAAAATGTTTGATATTTTGTTATTTGACGAAATCATTTTGAAATGTATATTTATTATTTAAATAATTCGGTAGAAACCGTTTATAACGACCAAATTTATTTATTTGTTTGAGTTATAACAATATTTTTTTAAATTTACGAAAAAAAAATCAATAATTAACAAGAAAAATTGATACAGACAAAAAACGGTTCATTCAATGGCAATTAAACTTTTTGAGGGTCAAGTTAGCAACCTAAAGAACACATTTATTTCGATTTTCAATTATAATGTATGTAAACATAATCTTTTTCGTTTAAACTATTAAATTATTTAAAAGAAATATTGAATTAAGTTCTTAGAATGTACGTATGTACATTATTCTGATTTTAAATATGATAATTTTGGTTTTGTTTTGTTTATTTATTTTATTAGTATATCATGAAAACATTATATAACATTAATCAAATAAACTGAATTATTAAGGTTATTTTAAGTTTTTTATTAAAATGTTTTTTTAGAATTTATAAAACGACCATCTGTTATTACGACCGCTTTGTATTTCGTCGTAATTAGCGGTTTCTACTGTACATGATTAAAGAAAAAAATAAAATATAATTTACTTAAATAAAGTTATTGTTCAAAAGCTCTTTTATAGTCGTCGCTACGAATCAATGTAATTATTTAATAATAATAAGCTGATATTTTACTTCAACATACGTTATCTTTTTCATCTTCTTAACGCTTAGTTGACATACATCTCAATAATATGAAATATATCGCAACTTTATTCGAAAAATTATTTATGTAGTTTACGCAGGTTCTGTTTACAAAGCGTTCGTGAATATAGCTACAACGGCTTTTCCGGAAAACGTAAAACGTTTAAGATCGCAGAACGGTATCGTGTAAACGTACAATCATTACGCAATTACATTGCTTCGCGGCGACAATTATTTATTTAACAAAATTCTATGCATTTTCCTTAATATTCAAAGCTGTATTTTATTACTTATAAAAAAATAATAAATTTTAATAGAGTATGAATACAAAAAAATAAAATTCATGATTCGCAAAACCATTCACTAGACAATATTTAGAATTTCATCATTATATTAAATGAATAAATTCTAAAAATTAATTCAAAAACATAATTCGATTATATAGTTTACGTTAAATACATGAAACTACAATATTTCTTAATATATTAAGAACAAAAATGAAACAAATCAATCATACTCATTATTTTTTTAAATAGAAACAGTAAACAATTAATAAATAATAACAGTATAACAACATTCCATTTATGTATAATTATTATAAATAGGTAACAATAATAATTTAAAATAAAGAGAGCATGGGGGAATGTATGACGTTTACATGACGATATTCAAGGCGATTTAATAATATATGTTTAATATCGTTTTGGTGCGGTGCGTAAAATCGTTGAAAAGTGTGGCCGGAGAGAACATACAAACATACATGTATTGCTACGTCAACAAGCGTTCATTGCAAAAATAATATAACTTATATTGATATTATACTTTAATATTTCATTGGTGTGTTTTACTTTGGTAAATAATTACAAATTTGACCATGTATCACAGGTTGTTTTATCAACAGAAATACTTAATTTTATATATAAATATATTTATTCTAAGTATTACTTCATTTTTCAAGATTATATAATAATCTATATATTAATAGTATTTTATTTAGAATGGCTTTCAGTATAATATCATTAATCTTAATTAAAATTGACGTAAAATAAATAAAAATGTTTCTTAATTTACTTAAAATACACTAACACAAAATTTTAAATCTAAAAAATGAAATAAAACATTTTATTTTTTCGATTATAATCTATTTAAAATACAATAAAAATTGCAATGAACGCTTTATACAATCCTGAGCTAATAAAAGCTATGGTGTTCAAACAATGCCATTACAGGAATCACAGTGCTGCCTAGAAGCACCCATATAAGTTCTAATGAAGGCAATAATAATTTTTATACTTAAATAACTAATTTATTTTTCGTGAAATATTATATTAATACATATAAATTATTTCACAAAATATTTATTTTCATTTCAGGATTTCAATAAAAGGGTTTTTCGTTAAAATTTATTTACAGTATAATTTTTCAACTATGTAGTTTTGTTCGTAAAATAGTTATTTTGTAAAATAATTTAATTTTTTTTTATATATATTAAAAATTACATTGACAATTTGAGCTCTTAAAATTTATATTTTTTTAAATAGCGTAGCAAATTTTAAATTATTTGCATTAAAATTAATAAATTATACATAATGTCAAAAGGTAACTTAGAATCACAATAACACATGGTATATTGTTTTAAAAATATATCCAGCACAAAATGGTACAAATATTAATTTGCAATGCATCATAATAAGGCACGCTTATTATTTAATAGTAAATAATAAATTTTATGAAATTTCAAAACATAATACTTTATAATAAGAACCTACGGTACAATAAATAAATACCAGTTTTTTATCTTATTTTCACTTGCAATATCACTTTTTTATATTTTGAGACGATAACTGATGGTACTTTCGGTAATTAGCTTTAGAATTTAAAGCCAACGGTTACTAATACAGACACAAAACATTTGTTAAGATATAAGTTGTATTTTTCTGAATAAAATGATATAAAATTTAATACTTTAATGTAATATAGTAAAAAAATGTATAAGACCCTTAATAAACACAAATATCTTATAATATTTGTATATTTTAAAATAATTGATTAAAAAAATACTTCTTGTAAATATAAAAATTAAATTAATGTAAAAAAATATTCTGCAGTAATTATTTCTGAATTTATCCCAAATAAAAAATAATTAAATAACGTTATATGCATGAGTAATTCCGAGTGATCCAGAATGATTGACTGAGCTGCCACTTTCTAATTTTTTCTTTGCCGCCTCGTTGTGATAGTAAACTACATACTACTGACAGATCGCATAGGCGTAAAAGCTAACATTTTCTCGAGCAACACATTGTTAACTGCATGCCACTGATATAACAAATTTGTTCGCCGATAAACAAATATCACCCTTTATTACGTTGAAAGATAATTTTAATCTTAAAACGAACTTTTTTAAGTCACGTAACGGTCAATCATTCTGGATCACCGATATAAAGCAGAATTAAAAAATCATTATAACAATGTATACACTGATAACTAATTTTTTCAATATCTTTTTCGTTGTTTTCGATAATTCAAATTTTCAATTATAATTATTAATAATAAACCTAATTTTATGAAATAAAAAATTATAAAGTTGCTAGTATATAGGAGCTTCCGATATATGAAGTTAAAAAATTGTTATATTAATTTATTGATTTTCTATTAAATTATGCCGAAAAATTTGCACTTTCAATTGTTAGGTAGCTTTTGTTTTTTGGTCAATTGACAGATAGCAATATACATATGTATCGACTGTCATTTTTTTTTGTATTTAGAGATAATATCTCTTATATTATTTGGATTTTTGTTTAAAATTTTAACGATTATGTTAAAATAAGTACTTAGTATTATATTTTTCTGTATATGTGTAAATATTTGATAAAAATGTTAAAATTTTCAGTGATAGAAATTTTTTTAAGACAATGTTATATATAATAATAAAATAATTGATTCTTATTAGTTTCTTAGTTTTGTTCTATTTAAACCTGACTTTAAATATTAAAGCAAATTCCGAAACTGTTATCAAAAGTTACGCAAAGTTGAATAAATAAATCATGAAATAATTACTTAATAAATTAATAAAACTAGTTATACACCTAAATAATCATAAAAATAAAAAATCCACCAATTTCGTGCTAGATATTATATAAATTGAGGTTATAATTAATCAATAATAATGTGTTAAAAATCCTAAAAGGACTTTAAAATTTATTAATTAATATTCCTTCGGAATATAACAATTAGAAATTGTTTTATGAAAATTAATATGTATACGTATAATAAAATGATTACAGATACTATCACCAGTTAGTGATACTTGCAAAATATTACAAATATTTTAAAACATTGTGCTGTTCTACATTATAATACACAGCTAAAATGTAAATAATATATGCACAATTAACAATAATTTAAAATTTATATATAAGTTTCGTAATATACAATTAAAATATTTATTAAAATTGTAACTATGAACCCGTTCTTAAAATATATTTGATCACAATTGTCACAACTAACTTGAAAATAAATAAATATTCAGTATAACTGTAATAGAGTAATATGAAGCGAAGTACGTAGATATACTTAATTTATATATAGAGGTATTCTAGATTTATAGGCCGCATGTTAATAATATATTCACTGTGAACGAATACAATAGATTTATTTACTAAATAGAGTCATGAATAATTGGTAATAAATCCAGATAAAAATAAATAAATAAAAGGTAAAATTTATATAAATAAAAAAATAAATAAAACGATCATAGTAAATATATTAATTAACATTATTCATTCAAGTATCGAATAATTTAAAGAGTTGAGTGAGGCACAGTACCTGTTGTTGGTGTTTGAAAGTCACAGTTATTTATTTACTTTGCGGTCCTTGTTCTTGAGGCGAATATTCATCCACTTCTGGAATAACTGAATCAGCTTCTAAACGCTGTCTTTGCAATAATAATTCATGACGTTTCTGTAAAAAAATACAATTAACAATAAATAAAATAGCGTTATATTTTTATATCATACTTCGTCAGTATTAATAATAACAATTCGATGTTCAATTTTCGGCGTTAGTTGACAGGATTCCTGTTCCAAATCGTCGAGGGAAGCACGTCGCATTAATTTCGAACCAGCGCCTGCGCCTTGTGGATGCGGTGCTATAGAATGATTTTCTATTGTGCTTGCTCGTCGTAGTGGAGGGGGACCGTCTAACTCGCTGCCGTCTAACATTTTAACTAAACTATGTCTGTAATAAAGAAAACAATTAAGATTCTAATGAAATTGGAATTGAAATTAATTTAAAAGTTTTCTATTTATAGAACATTCCGGAAAATTGAGATTAGTAACAAAGAATTCAATTTAAATAAAAAATAAATTGACGTTCATAGATATTACAAAAATAGTTGCAAAATTTCCTAAAATAGCATATTTACAACAGAAATTTTTAAAAAATTATAAAATCAATGGGTTATCTTACCGGAGATTCTAACATTTAACCTTAAATCACGCGACAAATAAAATAACAATTTTACATTTAATCACTTTAAAATAATTTATTTCGAAAATAAAATTTTATTACTATACCTTCTAGAGAGTGTAACAAGTGATTGTCTATGTTTGGAATGTTTTTTAGTTTTACCAAGCCGCATATTAATAGCCTGAAAATGATTTTGAATCGCTAGTCCAAGTTCAGGACATTCATCTTCGTCCATCTAAAAAATAATATATATTATATATAAAAATAATCATTATATTTATATTAAAAATACTAACAACAACTTGAGTATCTTTAAGCATAGTGTATCCATCGCAGCCAGAATGAATATAACTTTTCGTAGCCAATCGGTAATTTTGATTCAAGTTTAAATATTCATCACCAATTCGTACCAATTCAGGATCAACTCTGCACCCTACTGGTTTACGGCAATCAAAACCAAAACTAACACCTGCCACTTGTGGGAACCTGCCCTCAAGTTTCGGGTACATACTTACTCCGTTTTCTAAGACTTGTAATATTTGTTTACCTAAACATTAAAATAATTAAATAAATATTGATTTAATTAATTAAATGTTATAACTTACCGTTCACTTTTAATACAACTATAGGATCTCGCATAGGAATAACGTTTACTAAATCGCGCATGGTAAAATCTCCTGCTGGATGGACTTGATCAGATCGAAATGTTCCAGAGTTTAATACAACCAAATCGGCTCCAGTTGCGGCCAAAACGACATCACAAACCTATTATACAAAAAATATATTATTAAAATAAATTTTTTAAAGTATTTTTTAATATATTATACCCAATTTCCAAGATTAGATTCCCCAGTTCTAACAGCTGTAAATCTTCCATCTAAAGGTACAGAAAAACATCCCAAAACTTCATCCATTTTACCTTCGACAATACCTGAAAAAATATTTATTATTAGTTTGATTTCATTTAAAAAAAAATTATATTCCTTACTAGAATATTTATCTAATTTTTCTTTAAGTTTTGGGTCTTCCGCAAAAGCTGAAGTAACATTAATTTCTTCAATAGCAACTTCAATGTTTCCTCCAGTACTTAGTTTGTCAAAATTAACTGTAATTTTACTGAATTGCTTAAAATCTGTTCCGCTTTTAATTATATATTTTCCATTAACTTGTTTTATTTCATAAACATGATCATGACCACCTAATATAAGATCGATTTCATCGCATTGTTCAGCTAATTTTATATCGTTCGGTGTTCTCATATGAGTTAAAGCAATTACATAATCGCATCCCTGTTAAAATAGAAAAAATATTCAATTAGTTATTACTTACATTATTAATTCAATTACACTTACTTCTTGTTTGAGTTGCGCGCCCAATTTTCTTCCAGCTTCAACAAAATCTAAAAAGGTTACTTCTTCTGGATTGATTGTAGCTAAAGTTTCCAGCCATTCTTGTTCAACTAATCCCACTAGACCAATTTGTTTCCCCGCCCATTGTACCACATGTGTAATACGACCATCTCCCAACGGACGTCCGGTTTCGTTATCCAAAACATTTGACATCAACCATGGAAATTCAGTTTGAGCAACCCATTGCGATAAAACTTCTAAACCATGATCTTAAAAAAAGAAAAAATATATTAAAATGAAATACTGCAAACTGCAATGCGCCTTAATCTAAAATCAATATATGAAACTTATACTTATTCATTGTGAATATAAAAATTAAAACTTACCAAAATCATGGTTTCCAAGTACGGCACAATGAGTTCCAATGTCATTTAGAACTGGAACCATTTGTTCTCCTTTTGTAAAAGTACTTACTGAAAAAATTATTTGTAATAATTAAGGAAAATTTTAAAGATATTTTTAGATAAAAATAATAAAATATTTATCAGAAATTTAGATTATAAAGTGATTAATAATTTTATGAGTTTATAACAATGATAATAATTACAAACATATTTTATATAATATAATTAAAATAATTATTTTAATATAAAATAAATAAAACTCACACATGCTAGGTGAAAACGCATCTCCGCTGAATAATATCAATGGCTGCAAATGTTGAAAGCTCTTAATAGCGGTACAAAATCGGGCGGCTCCTCCAACCGGCTCTGGAGCAATTCTTGTCTCCACATTATAGACATCATTAAAATGTAGTATGACTAGATTATTTGCCATTGCGCCACCAGCAAGAGTACTGACAGCACGTCTTCCTGCTGCTCTTACTTCCAATGATGCCTATAAATTAAAAAAAGAAACCGTTATTTATTTTTAACTGTATTGAATAACAATTAGTTTCATTGTTTAATTTAAGAGACATATACATAAGAATAAGTAATTTCGTACGGAATTAAAATTGAATGCAATAAAGTAATTATTTTCTAAAACAATTGCATTAAATTTTAATTTGAATGTAAACTTATATACAAGGTTTTTTTTTTTTTTTTTTTTTTTTTTTTTTTTTTTTTTTTTTTTTAAATCTGTAAAACTTTTAAATATAAAATAATCAATACCTTGCATATAAATTACATTAATATATAAATACATTTAAATATATTATTTGAATCATGCAGAGAAAAAAAACTAAAATACATTTAAATAGTGAAAATAGATGAATTAATAATATAAAATGAGTTACTATGTTTCAAAGATAAAAATACTATGTGATATTTTTATTTTGATCTAATTCGAGATAAATTTATTCAATGTCCCTGTAATAATTATAGATCACATAGATAATGTCAAATTTGTTTTTGATTTAAGTTATAAATAAAAACTAAATTATTTCTATTAAAAAATTTTAAATTATTAAAATTGTAAACTATACTCACATCCATATTATACGGATTAAATATTAAAAATAATGCACGTGTTCAAAGCACTAAAATGTAACAGACTAAATTTTAAATTAATAAATACTATAGAAGAAATTTCTAAGAACAGAACGCCCACATTATTTTATAGATACCCACAAATTAATGAACCCAAAAAATATTTAATAACTAGGTACCAAAGTCAGAACGGTCACAGATTCTATTGCATATGCGACTAAAAGAAATATGTGAAAGTGTCTTCTAGTTCAGATAAAATCTAATTGGTACTAGAAAATATAACGCATCACTTAAAAACATTATTTTCAAGTACCTATTTGAATTTGTTTTAATAAAAATAATCAACAAAGATAATACACTATCATTTGCACATATAATTTAATGAATTAAAATTAAATATTAATTTATTTCAATGCTACTCTATATAATTTATCTCAATTGGAATATCAGACAAATACGTTAAATTAATTTAAATTTTTAACAACAGATAATTTAATAAAAGGTGAATTTATATAAAAATAAAGTAGGAAATATCTATCTACAACTACAAATACAACATCAATTAAAGGTGCTAAAATTACTGAAATTATGTGATAAGATTAATAATCTATTGCCCAATAAAGAAAAATACTTTGCAAAGGAAAAAAACATTGAAAAGCTACGAATGTTATGTAAATGTAGAAAGACCTGCTTCAGCCATCCGACCACACTTGTAACTTTATTGCTAACTTCTGCAGGAACTTCTAAGCTGTGTTCCTCCACCAATGAAGTCCATTTCGAACGTAATGCCGCTTGAGCCGCGAAGCTTGCCATTGTGTTTAATTTCAAATTTACGCAAACCTTTCAAAATTCCAGTCCGAATCCTTGTTAACCACACAAACTTATAGATGAATAAAATAATGTGATGAATACAAATGATAAATTAAAATATTAACATTTCCAGTTTAAAAGGGTTCAAAACTAAACTGACATTCAACATGCATTAGTACTTACTTTTCGTTTCATTGTAAATTTTAATTTTAACATTAAATTTAACACAATAAATTCAATAAATCAAATGATACATATTAACAAACTTTTATATGTGAACGCTGTAATTAACTGAATGAATGGCATTTTATACTAAGGTCATCATTAACTATTTAACCCGGAAGATGATTTTTTTATCTTTTTAAGTAATTTAAGAATAAAAAAAAAATTGGCAAGGTCGGTCTATGCCCCATGTACTTGATAATTAGGTCAAGATTCACAAATATGTAACATAGACATATTTAAGCAAGCCTATGTGAGCCTCACCTGATAATTTTTAATGCCGAATTTGGAGTATTTGGCACTTAATATTAAACTGGAAGATTTAAATATGTCATTTTGACAGCGAAAAAAATTCAGAGCCCATTTCTGACAAACTGCGAAAGAAAAAGGAACGTTTGCCATCTGGTGATAAACTCAATAAGCTCTTCTGTCACCTTGAATCTGTTAATCTCAAAATGTTTTGCTATGACTTAATATAGTATAATGAAATAATTCCAACAATAAAAACTAATTCTTGTGCATTGAATACATCTAACGTAATTTATTTAAATATATCTTATTTAATAAGATTAATATAGTGATAAATCTCTGTATTACGAATATACTTTTATTTAAAAAGTTTGAAATGCACTGGTACAATGAAGTAGTTCTGTGCTAATTCCAAAATAAATTTAAATGTTAAGGAATAAAAAAAGTTAATCAATACAAATATTTACATTTAAAATTATATATTGCTTACAATATTTGTCGGAAATAACAAAAATGAATGATTTATATGTACAAATGTAATAAATGCAAAACTAACTTGATACATATGATACTGTGAGCTTCAAATGTAACAATACATTTGCATATAATAATATTAAAATATCAGTTGATAAATAATTATGATATGAATCTTTCTAAAACTTGTTAGATAAATAAACATTTATCGTTGTCCGTTCGTAAATATTTTTAAATAAATAATAATAAAATATTATTTCCTAATCAAAATTGTATCCATTAAAATTTAATTATTATAACAAAATTTGGGATTTACCTAATTTACGAACAAACAACTATTTTACACAAATGGATAATGTACAATTCATGATACAACAGACAGATATGACATTTTAGATATACAAATTATTTATATACAATTTTAAGATGTAGTCATTTACTGTTTTTTCAATTTTCTCTCTCACATTATTTATATTACGATAATACAATTAAAATCTAGATATAAACTTAAATAACCTTCATCATGGCACTAGAAACGATGATTTTTTTAAAGATATATCACAATTTAATTCAGATTTCTTTATTTTTTCTTTTGATCCTTATAAATATTGTAAGATTAGTGAAACAAACTAACTTTGCTAATAATACTGTTTATGATAATGAAATATATGGATTATTATTATCTAACATACGTATAATATGTAGCTAAATTATTTTTATTGTGAAGAAATCTGAAATAAATTGAATTATTTTTTAATTAATAAAACAGGGGTAAACATTTATCTGACCTGCAGACTTTTTTTCCACCAGGTACTTGTTGTATATTAAGAATGTATAAATTTTATTTTTTATAAAAGAACACGCGTGAAGATATTAATGACTACGTAAAATGATCATGTTTACAACGATTTATTTATCAAATAAGTTATAAATAGAAATAAAATATGGTGGTAACATGATAATTAAGTAGCCATATTTGAATAATTATAATAAACAAGTGAATTTATAAAAAAATTGAAATTTGTATACCCCTGAATAAAAATTTAAATGTATCATAACAAATTAATTATTATTGTATAATTATATCATGAAGTAATAATAACGAAAAATCATAAACAATAGTTATATGAAAATAATACGTAAGATCTATACACTTATTTGTTAAGTTTCAGCACAAAAATTTGATTATTAAATTTTTTGTAGCTGTCATTAATATGTAAGATAGGTTTTGAGTAGTAAAGGAAGATATTCTTCCAACAATTTATGATCACATTAAATACCAATATTAATTTGGTATTATTAGGTTCTTCTTTACGAAAATGTGGCAATGTTGTACTTTTCACATTTTTTAAATATATATTTAAGACATCGTTACAATTTTAACTTTAAAAATTAATTATGGCAACATAATTTTATTGTTTCTAGTTTTTAAATGATTATTAAATTATTTTTGTAACGATATCTATTAAAATGGAGAAATAATCATGTGTGAAAATATATAACAACAAAGACTTTAATTGTTATTATAGTCAAATTTAAAAACAATATTATATTCATTTATAAGGAGTGTGATATAAAAAATATAAATATATTATTTTAAAATATTTATATTCAATAAAATATATCATGAATAATAAAAAAATATATATTGATTAAGGTTGTTCGGTCATTAGGGTAAATCTATCGTATACTGGCATCCTTAGGACAGGGACAAAAATGGAGTGGCACTCAAACGGCGGATACTTTTTTTATATATATTTTTAAGAAAATTGGACAATATTAATTTGCGTTTAATACTTGAAAATAAATAATATACGATTCGTGAAAGCTTTGCAACAACGGATAAAAAAAGAGAGTTTTAAAAGTTCAATCATTATTGCTTACTTCAATGAGCTTGAATTTATTTGTTTTATATAAATAATAAAGATTTCATTACTTATTTCTTGAATTTTTATATTATCTTCAACTTAATACTAGCAACAACAACAGATAGCTGTTAGTTACGCTATTGGCAGATGCATTTTGCGCAAAAAATACTCAAATAAAATGACCTTTATTAATTATTGTTAATTAATAAACAATTCAATTATGAGAGGTCTTAAATAACATCCAAAGTGTACTATTTAAACGTTCATATTTTTTATATTTGTAAATATAAAAAATTTGTTTTTATTATGACTTACAGTGTACTGATCGAATAACCTTAAAAACAAAGCTGAAAAAATGATAAATGAAAAACGATCTTAATTATAACGTTTGAATAATTTGAGGTAGGAAATGTTATCCGTTATTACCAAATAATTGGCTTTTATTTGGTAAAATGCAGTTCAAAATAACTATAAACTAACTAGGAAGAAATAAGTCTGTTCTGTTTATTACGTGTGTTATCTTAAAAGTAGTAAATAATATGATAGAAATAATAAAATATTCTTTCAAAATTTGACTATAAGAGGATATTATCATTTGTAATAAATATCCCTGAGTTTAGATTGTAGAAAACTACAAATCTATTTTGAATAGTCTTTAATATTTAAACACATGAATATTTTTCATGTAAATAATTAATAAATGTATCTTACTAATTTGTGATCACTTGGCTGAACCAAATCGATTGCATAACGCAGACTGAGAATTAAACAGTAAAACTATTTTTACCTTGTACTAGACGCACACTTCCATATCCAAATCAAAATGTACATTACAGTCCGCATTTGCAAGTTTGAGCAATGTTTTCTTCACTCTTAACGCTGATAAACGAGCGTTTGCATTCTGATGCCAACATTCCCGCATTACCATAGCCATCCCGCTTAATGTCTGTAAAATATAAATTATGACACTTCATTTAAAGTTTTTATTATATATAGTTGGCAATACTTACAGGATCGCTTGCCCATCTATTAGGTAAACTAGGCCTTTGCTGATCTACACAAACAACTTTTCTCATATCTTCAAAACTAGGATCACTAGGTACCACATCATGAAACGGTGGTTTATAATCTTCTGCTATACCATTACTAACCGTTCGTCTACACACTTCCCATAGCACTAATCCCAATGCGTATATATCAACGCGTAAAAATGATTCAAAACATTGCATATTTATACTTTCGTCTAATACTTCGGGACTCATATACCGTTTAGTACCAACTCTAGGATTAGGAGCAACATCTAATTGTCCTGTACTTTGAATATGTGTTACAGCTAATCCAAAATCGGCAATTACACAAGAACCGTTTTGTCTAACTAAAATATTTTTGCTTTTAATATCTCGATGTGCTATTGCTGGTTTACCCTACATAAAACATAAAGTATTATTAATAAATTAAACTATTTCTTATATAATTTAAAAAACTTACTTGTGTGCCGAATATTTCTGTATGTAAATGAACAAGTCCATTAACAATTGATATACAAATTTTCAAAAGTTGATGATGACTTAAGGTAGTTCGATTTAAATGATCATAGAGAGATCCCAAAGCGTGATAATGTGTGACTAACCATAATTGAGTACATGAATTACGAGATGTCATATCTGAACCAATATATGCTAAGATTGATTCATGGCGCAATAATACCGTACTAAAATAAGAATTTTATAAACAATTGATAAATATTTTAATACAATTTATTATGTACCTGTATATTTCTGTTTCTCTTGACCAACTGGCTTCATCTCTAGAAAAGAATATTTTAACAGCAACACTTTCGCCATGCCATATTCCTCTCCAAACTTCCCCATATCGTCCTTTACCAATACATTCAGTTAATGATATTTGTTTAGCAAGTGTGCGTTGAATTAATAAAGGTAAACCAGAACCACTTCCAGATGTAAGTGTATGTTCCAAATATTCCTGTAAAGATATTTATAAAAAACTAATATATTTAATCAAATTTATAACTAAAATACGTGACTTGGAAATAAAATAATATGATAACCATATACATACAACTGTTTTAATAGTCAATTGTTTTAATAATATTCAAGGTTTCATAAATTTATTTTCATATATTTATACAATAAAATAATTTTCTCAAAAATTAAATTAGAAATTTTAAATTTAAAACATATATTTTAAATAATTTATAGATACACTTTAATCTAAAATATCAGTATAATCTGTCAATATTTAACTTTACAAAGAAATAATATTTACGTAATATTTTTGAATAAATTCCTAGTATTTTATGATAATTCTTAATGTAGAAAAAGACAACACATTATCATAATTTATACAAAACTTATCATATACGCATAATAAGTAAGTTCAATAATGCGATATTTTATATTTGGAAAACAAATAAAAAACTTACCCTTAATGTACTATCGCCAGCAGCTGTAGCCCTTAACAAATCATCACTAGCATAGTATGTTTCTGGATCAAGTTTAATTCTTTGCGTCAACATTCTTTTTCTATGAACCCGTCTCATAAATAATAAAACGATTGCCCCAATGACACCAAGAACAAATATTGGTCCTAATACAGCTAACGTTAATTTAACAACGTATCGTAGCGAATCTGAATGTTTAACATCTCCTAAAACAATTAAACGTTAATATTTTATATAAATAATACATTCGAAAAGTTACCTGTAAAAACTGGTTGTAATTCAGGAAAAGGTCCGCCATTACAGAAGTGCCCAGTGCAACAATTAACATGATATTGTGCAACGGCATGTCTCTTATGAGGAGAAGTTGGAGATTTGCACATTATAGGTAAATGTTCTGGATTTTTTGTACATCCTCTTGATACTGTTTCTTCCCCGTTAATTTCTCTAACTTTTGATTTCCAACACTAAAATGATTTAATTAATATTTGATACTTTGATAAACATTTATAACAACAAACCTGTAGTGCATCATGGCATTCAACTTGTACTGCACAATCGGGAGGCTCACATGAATAACATGTGAAGCGCTTATAAACAACTGCATTATTTTGAGAACCTATTATATTATTATGAGAGCTCGGTCTTTTCTGTAATTCGTCCGGTGGTGGTTCTCCACCTTCGTTATAATAAGAAGTATCATCATCTTCATCTAAAAAATGGTTTCTATGTTCAACTTCACCTGTGGAAATAACATGTCATAAGTTTCGCATACAATATTATTTGTAATATACTGATATGACTTCTATCTATTTGTACATTAAAAATAAATGTCCCGTTTTAAATATAGCCTCTGGAACTAATTTAAGCAAAAAGGAAAATATAACCAGTAGGGATACTACCTCAAGTTAAACAATTATTATTTAATGATTTCAGATGTTTTTGATATATTTAACACTTAGATAATGATCATATGTACTGTTTACTTATTATTACTTACTTGTGCAACTGGTTATTATTACAGAAATTAATAAAAACTTTGTAAAACCACAGACTGCCATTACGTACAATAACAAACACAGAACTACTCTGAAATTATAAGTTCATACTACCAGTATTTGACCTTGAATGTAAAATCCCTAATAATATTTTATTTTTAATAAAAATATTATTTTCGTAATTATTATTTACAAAAACGTTAAATCAAAACTTTAAAACAATAAAACACATTTCTACGTAAATAAATTTATGTAAAACTATTTATTTTATCTTTGAAACTATTTTATTTATTAATTTTGATTGTTTCATTTAAATACAAAACATCTTTTATTGTATTACTAGAGAATATGTTGTTTTATAAGACATGTTTTCTAGCAAAATAATTTTAAATGAATTTTTTTAATTAAAAAAGGATATACTTTAGTATATAAGTGGAACAAAGATAGCATATTTTGAATGCGCATCACATTGACATCTGTGTCTGCCAAATAAATTTTCATGATTAATCTCAGTTTAAGTTTGCTGATGTGGAGAAAAAGTTAAAATAAAGGTAACGGTCGTAATTTATTACTTATTAAATTAATTTTTAACAATTGGACTCTTATAAGAATATAGTGCATGTAACTGTAAATATTATTATAAAAATATGTATTTTTAGAAAAAATAATAACATTCAATGATAAATTTAGTAAATTATAATGCGATTTACAGATTTTTTCATTTAACTTATGCTATGGCAAGTACTAAATTAAGTTTCCATGGGAAACTTAGTACATCCGATCCGCAGCAAAACCCTGTACTTTTTATCGGACAAGTAAAACATTTAGCCCTTCTTAAATATGATGATATCAAGTGTAAGCTGGAACCACGCGCTAGTGAAGAGGTAAATATATTTATATTTTACGGAAATAATTATACCGGCTAAATAATATTTATATGTGAAATTGGACAAATATCAAATAATACTTTTGGCAAAAATCCATTTGTAATGTAAACAAGAAAATAAACTTTATTTCAGATTTTCACATCAGCAATTGCTAGTTTACATCCATCGCCAACAGATACATGTTCTTTGTATTTGAATCTTGCCACTGTTGCTGCATTGCCAGTAAAATGTAGTCGTCATAACACGCCTTCCAGGGCTCATGCTATTACACGTCTTGTACGAAATTGCTCCGTTGGTGTCGATGAAAGCATTGTGGTAAGTTATTTTATCTTAAAAATGTAATTAATAATTTATTGATCTAATGTTATCTATTAACGATTTGACCTTATTTAATTTTTATTATAAATTATTGATAAAATGTTATTTTTATTTAGGTAATTTGTGAACGAAGTGATGTTTATGCTAGTGCCTGTGCAGTTGCCCGAGCCTTTCCTATTTACAATAAAAAAACTTCTCAATCTTCAAATAGTACCATAACTCATGTTAATGTAGAATTTATAATTGTGCCATCAAATAACTGTAAGTCAATAATAATATCATTAAGTAAACAAAACTTATTAATTCCGATAAATAAATCTTTATTTACTTAAAGCAAATAACGAAGAAATTCCACCGAGCACGGAACTAACTCAGGAAGAATTAGACTCTTTACAACATGCAGCTGTTGGTATACGCCTGGCTGCAAGAATTGTTGATACACCATGTAATGAAATGAATGTTGATCATTTTCTTGAGGTAAGGTCAAGAACAATATTGACTCAAATCATATAGTTTTTATTTCTTTATTTAATGACTAATGCAGGTGAAAACATCTACCTTGTTTATAAATACATATGTTAATTGGAATGGTAAACATCTTTAAAATTTATGAAAAATGTATTAGGATAAGTAAATATTTAATTTTTCACTATTAACTCTATGTAAGAATATTTATGACCTACACTAAAGTCACAGTTTTTTATTTATTTTGGGTTTTTTAGGAAGTTAAATCAATTGGAGCCTCATTAAATATTACTCCGACTATAATTCGTGGGGAGGAATTGCGTGAAAAGGGGATGGGCGGTATTTATGGAGTTGGGAAAGCAGCCAGGGTACCTCCGGCATTAGCTGTATTAAGTTATATGCCTCCTGGTGCCCATTCAACTATTGCTTGGGTTGGTAAGGGCATCGTTTACGATACTGGTGGCCTTAGTATCAAAGCCAAGGTTTGTATTATTAAACAAAAATATTTTTTATACTCTTAGAATAATTTATATTTTATTTCGTAGACTTCAATGCCTGGCATGAAGCGTGATTGTGGTGGTGCCGCCGGAATTCTTGGTGCTTTTTATGCAGCTGTAAAAGCAAATTTTACACAAAATTTACATGCTGTATTTTGTTTGGCAGAAAATGCCGTAGGACCAGATGCTACTAGGTATTTTATACATTTTTAACATTAAATAATATATTTATTAAAATGTTTTTATTATAGACCAGATGATATTCATACATTATACTCGGGATGCACAGTGGAAATTAATAATACTGACGCAGAAGGTAGATTGGTTTTAGCGGACGGTGTCACCTACGCTTACCGTGATCTTAAAGCGAATGTTATCTTAGATATGGCTACTTTAACTGGTGCTCAGGTATCGAAATATCTTATTTACACATTAATATAATTATATTTAATAAATATAATATTATAGGGTGTAGCAACTGGTAAATATCATGCCGCTGTTTTAACAAACAATGGAGACTGGGAAGAAAATTGTGTTCAAGCTGGTTTAGTATCTGGTGATTTAGTCTTCCCGATACCATATACTCCAGAACTTCATTTCTCTGAATTTGCGTCCGCTGTTGCGGATATGAAAAATTCAGTAGCTGTAAGTACTTTCAAAACAAATAATTATAAAATAAATTAATTAAAAATTATATTTATCAGGATCGTAGTAACGCCCAATCGTCATGCGCGGGACTATTCATTGGCGCCCATCTTGGTTTTGAATTTCCAGGATCTTGGTTGCATGTAGACATGGCAACACCTGTTAATTGTGTAAGTATTTGTTAATATTTATTCAAACAAAAGATAGTTTCATTATTTAAATATTCTAGGGTGAAAGAGCCACAGGTTATGGTGTAGCGTTACTCACTACACTATTTGGAAGTTTCTGTAAATCACCGCTGTTGAAAGAAATATCTCCAATAGTTGAAACAACATCATCTGGATCAGTTACAAAGAAACAACGTAAAAACTGACTGATTTTTGAAACATTTTTTTAAAAAACTATAAAATATATATATTTTGATGTATGAACAATAAAAAGATGTAAATGTATTGTATTCAATATAATAAACAATATGCATTAATTAATACGTTTTATTAATATTATTGCACAATAATTATATAATAAAATCTGTTATGTCTATAAAAAGTATTTAAAACATTAAAAAAATGTTTTTGTTAATTAAAAATATAATAAATACAATTTTTGAATTAAAATTTTAAGGAACAAAGTAACTAAAATAAATGGCTAGTGATCAGTTAATTTTTTTTTATGATTTACGATATTTAATGGTTAAATATAATAAGTATAAAGATAAATTTAAATGCCAATTACTAAAATTATTCGTTAAGTAGATACAAATCTAAAGATCTCTAACTCCTGTTCCATAGTTAGCGCCACCAGCTCTAGTTAAAGCATCCGTAAAGTGTTCTAATTCGAATTCTGACAAGGTTTCTAACTGGAGTTCCACTGCGAAATTCTATAAGAAAATATATTAGGTTTTTCGATTTATTTATTTTATAAATCACTTACGGAAATAATATCTTTCATCAGCGATTTATCTGTAGACATTTTCGCTCTTTGGATCACACTAACTTCAGGTCCTATCCAGGTAACAAACAGGAATTTTTGTCTTTTCGACATTTCGTCGCCTGTTTGTAAACGTATATAACCAAATCCTCGTTCATTATTTGCAAACTGGTCCCGGAATTCAGAAAAATCTTGACCTTTGGCGGAACAAACTACGCGGGCGCCATCAAATTTAAACACAGCCCTAAAATTATATATTAATTACTTTAAACATGATTTCAAGCGTTGAAATAAAATATTTTTACTGTAATGAAAGTATAAAAATATTACATTAACATAGAAATTTAAATCGCGCTAATATAATTAATCAAAATAAGATTATACCTTTGAAATAAAAATTCATTTTATATTTCTTTTACGGCTTCTTTTACATTAAGTATATTTACAATGTAATATTAGTTTCTCATTTGTTTTTGTTTGATAAATAATATTTACCATTGAGTAGGTGTTAAATCTGAACGAACATCTTCGTAAGCTTCTCTAATTGTACCGGCGTCTATGCTTGTAGTCATTGCGACCTGAAATTTAAAGATAAAATTAGAGTGCGCCTAAAAAAATTTGAATTAAAATTTAAACATATTTTTGTCTAAAATTTACACATAAAAGGTAAAAACTATTATTTATTTCAATATAATAGTTAAAATTTTAAATAAAAACCCAAAATTCGAAGATTTATATTTCTATATTTACAAAAATTACAATAAAAAATAAGAAAAATTATTGTCATATTAATTAGAAAGATAATTTAATACTAGTTATTATTTTCCACATATTGACAACAAAATAAGG
>NEEE01003639.1:39535-73141 GCA_002278615.1 Pogonus chalceus
TCAATTTCCAATACATTTTTAAAAATTACCAATGTACATTTTTAAAGCAATTAAACCTGAAACAAATTAATTATTATAATATAAAAATTTTATGTAATTTTAACCTTATTTTTCTATTTAAATAAATTAGTATTATGATTGTATAAGTTGCATCTTACAATTAGAACTGCATTGCAACTTGAAATAAGAATGACATAAGCTTATTAATAAAATAATAGCTCAAATAATACATATAATAAGAATGAAACAGAAAAGTAGTCCACAAGTACATACATACATATATTCGAATACATAATGTAATATGTAAAATCCCAATGTTATATCGCCCACACCGTCTGACATTTAACATATGTGAACGACCTGGTGGACCATGGAAGAAAGAGGAAAATAATACCGCCATAAAGCGGTTCTCTTAAGATTTAATACCATTTGCTTACGGTTCTATTCTATCATTTGTATCAGCCGTACAAATTTATTTTCTACAGCAGGTTGTTACACGTTGTTAATATTTAATTATAGAATTTCAATCGCATATGTTCAACATTAATATTATGCTAAATATATTTTTTTTATTATAAAAACATTATTTTCTATTTAGTATATTAAATTTTTATGAGTCATACTTAAAACAAGTGTTATAAAACACGAATATAATAATATTCGTAATTATAACATTATTTTTAAGTTATTCATAGCATATTTTTGATATAATATCATTCAAATTTAATTTTTTATAAATTATTATAATAGTTATTTAATTTTACAATATTTATTTATCCTAATCACCCAAAATTGTGTCAAAATATCAATTATGCTATCTAATTTAAATTCTTATTTCTTTTTAAAATAATTTTTGGTTACAATTAGAAACGAATTTTTGAATTAGTTAATTTAAAATAAATATTATTATAACTAAACTTGTGATCATTTCTATCGAAATTTCAATAAAATAATCATGTTAAGTCATGTTCTAACCTGTAATAAAATAGTATTTGCGTCATTACTTCTGTTTTTTCCCTCGCAACATATTGAAATAACATGATTTCAGTGTAGGTGAGAAATACAGGTCAATGTATTTTAGTTATATCTCATTTTCCATCGTTTCGGAAGTAATAAACCAAAAGTTAATTTATTTTTGGTTGTCTTGAAATTAAAATAAAAGAAATATTGCTGAATTATTTCATTAATACAAATACTTAATATAATAATAGTATTTGAACAAATGAAATAATTTATAAACGGTACCTTTGAAGTGGTTCAAACAGATTTTATAATATAAAAGCATCAGGCCACTCACTTGAATCACAGTAGTCGCTTATTATGTGCTCACTGATTCATTAATTAGTAGAAATTATTGTTCTGATATATAAAAACAAAACTTTATCCGTTATTATTATTATAAATGACAAGTTTAATGTACTTTACAATTTGTATTAATGTGTAAATTAATCATTTCCTGTTTGCTATAAAAAGATAACAGATTTCATTGCAAATAATTGAAATATATACCTACTATAGTATCAACAATATTCAAAAAAATATTTGTTACTTATAATAGAAAGTATTACAAATTGATAATATTATTTATTTTATATATTACAGGATTTACACGTTTAAAATTATATTGAGATGTTGTTCAGATAGCGAATTCATTAATTGTTTGCATACATTAAATGTAATGATACATGTATTATGTACTTAGAAAACTTTAAATGTGATAATATAATTTGTAAATAAAGCTATATACTACGTAAAACAAGAAAAGTAATTTTTATTATTATTTTTGATAAGAAACTTTTACTTTGATACATAAATATATCTAAATTTACTATTAAATAGAAAATATTTATAAATCTGTTAAAACCATTAAACAATTTTACAATTTTAATTATAATCCTTATTATAACTAATTTTAATTAACAAACGTTTGTTTAAATTAATATTTTACTAGTGCATAGACTATGTTTTTATAAAAACGCTAAATTTTGTTTCATAAAACAAAATTATTTTTGTTTTTCAAAGCCTACGTGCATTTTATAAACGGAAAATGACATTTTCTAAATTAAATAATGTATCAATTTACGAAAAATGATTTAAATTCAGCGACAAACTGTTGCAAATATTTTAAAATAATTTGACATTGAATTGATTGTACAGAAACAAATGTTACTTTCTGCATAAAACTAATTAAAATAATTTAAGCAATAAAATGATAAAATCAAACAGAATGATATAATGTCATTGACATAAATCTGTCAAATACATCTCTAGTCTCGCTTGTATTTTATTTTTTTTTCGAATTAATTCTCAACCGTTATTGATTTTTAACATACCACTATTCATAACGAATACTTTATATAATATAAAACCGCATTTTATGACATACATGATATAATATTAAACCATTATACCGTTCAATCTTAATTAACTTTCAATTTAGACCTAAAATAAAAAGGTTTTATTACTGCAAATGCGAAATAATGCTAAACTTATAAGACTTTATAGTATAAACACATATTGAACATGTTTTATCATGTTTAACACCCCTTTTCTCTTGGATTGTTTAATCGAATTGTCTGATTGGTACGTGATTCACTGAAACGGATAATAATTATAATTTTACGGTATGTCTAACTTCAGCTATTGTTTACATTGTTAAGATGATGATTGATTGAACCATTTGATTGTTGTTAACGATTGGATGGTGGCTGGACAACGTCCGGTGTCCGCGATGAAGAATTTCACTTTAATTTTATTTAAACGAGGTCGCGTGCTATATTAAATATACATAGATCAGATGTCAGTTATAAATATTGTTAGATAATTGTACATATTCACAGGTTTATTTTTAATGACAATTATCTATGATTTATTCATGTGCTCCTTTCATAAATAAACAAGTTCAATCAAGTTTATTGGCTTTACCGAAAAATAAATATATAAATACACAAAAATAATGATATAAAAATTAGAAAAAAACTATTTTTAAACATAGAAACAAGTAATATATTTTATGATGAGATTAAATAATAATTCTTTAAAATATAATATGTTCAAAGAATTATTAGTCGTTCATACATAACATATAAAACAATACATAATCTGCTAAATACTAACGAGTTTTATCTTAATGATTTTTAAGAAATATCATAGTAATTAAAAAAAAACATGTATTAAATATGAATATTATGTACTTATAATAAATTTACGACAAAAAAACAAAAGAATCAAAATATATTGCTTGATATAGTTTTAACAAGTTTGCGTTATGTAAATGCAGATAAACATTAAATAATATAATTAATAGAGTTATCAAATGCTGTAAAATTTAATATATTTAAATAATTGGTATAAAACATTAAATTACAATAATATAATAAAAATCATAACCATGAAAAAATTAAATAAAAAAACAACAAATGAACATCGCGTGTGTTTCAAAGCCGCCTAAGTGATTGCTTGATTTTATTTCTTGTCGAGAAAAGTACAATCACAGTGAAATAAAGATTATGTTGCTTTTGTGTGATCGCATTCCAAAAAACACTCACTCAGCACACAAATCCAGCTCTACCTACATGAATATCACCTGAGAAGCCGGTATTTGATGTATCTATACATATGCATACGTATTATATATATTTGAAGACGAACATACGATAACCGGTTAATGACTTTAACAAATGAAGAATAATTTAAAAATATATGGTATTTAAAACTTAAAAATTATTTTATTATATTATTAAATACTTATCTAATTGTAATAAAAATGTAAAAAAAAATATGGTAAATACAGATAACAATAAAAACAAATAAAAGAATAAGTATATACCTTTTTTGGTCCATTTTGGATAATTCTATCGTATTCAACACCTTCCATAGTATCAACAGGCATTTTTTCAAAATTATAAAACGCACCAAAAATCACTAAACTATTATAAAAATTAAAATCAATTTGATTTGGAAATTTTGGTTAACCAATTATTAATAGTTTTAATATTTGTAAAGCGTAACGAAGGAGAAAATTTTACAAATGAGTTAATTACAAACGATACTATTGAAGAAAATCACACCGAAATTTTGACCGACTGCATTTCGAGTTACAAGTACTTTGAAATGTAATATTGTGGTAGCGCCACAATGTCACGCGAACTAGTAGCCTTTTCTTGAACTAAACTTTTATATCAAAGCGCAAGTGCCAAGATTTTGAAAAATGTTAATATTTCTTGCGGACGCGGTGGCCAGCGGTGGCAACGGACTGACCATGCACCATCGGTTACAACTGTTTTTATATACAAGTCAAATTTTATTGGTAAATATTACATAATTAATTAAAAATAAACAGTTTGGTTTCTAATTGATTATTTAAACTTCATTAAAAATATTTCTTTTTTATTTATACAATATTAGCGCGGTGCTAATAGTACCGGTAAAATTATTAGAACAATCTAAAATATATATTTTTTACTTACTTAAATTTTACAAATTATTTAGATAAAAATATATCAATATGAATATATTTGTTGGTTGTATAAGCGCATCATCGCAAAAAAAATCAAACACCCCTCCAAAATAAACAATTTAACATTAAAATTGCCCTAAAAATAAAACAACCTACCTCATAGTTCTGAGAATGGTACAATAATATAATAAATTATATAGATAAAACTGTTTATTTTTAAGTTATTACACATTATTTACAATATTAGTTGTCGTAATTTTATTCCCATATCCCAGGCACATATTATCACAACATATAATAAAAGAATATACTATTAAATATACATATATTAATATTATGTGGTTAAAAACTTATATTTTATATAAGATAAATAAAAATAGAAATATTGGCATTATTACAATACAACAAATTTATTTTTTGCCGTTTCCCCAAAGTCTCATTGCTTCAAGGGCTTTATTAAATTTTTCACACCATTCAATTCTTTCTTCTTTTGTATCTGCCGATAATAAATGTCTGCAAAAAATATTTTAATTAAAACGATAATAAAACTCAATTAACGTCGGTATTACCTTATCATAGTTTTATTTCCTTGGCAAACTGTAACCAAACTATCTTTATCTGTTGGTTTAGCTGGTCGTACAGTTTCTAATAAAAATGTGTGTGGTCTCGCACAAATTTCCCTACTGACTTGTCCTACGTTTTTCGTAGTACAAATCTGTAGATTGATTGAATCTATAGGAGCCTAAAAATAAATACAAAATTTAATTAAGCATTTTTTCTATATATTTAAAAAAAATAAATGCACCTTTTTGCGCTCATCATCAGGATATTTCCAATAGCATAAACTATACCCTTTAAGAAGGCACCATCTACGATGCCACGCCCCGAAACCGGAAATATCATCAAACATTGTTAAGAAACCTCTATGTTCCACTGAAACCGCTAATTGACAATATACTTTCATTTGAACACTTCCTTCTAAAGGACTCATAGCGGGTGCCTAAACATATAAATTATTACTCAAAAATTAAAATTTATTCAAAATATAAAGATACGCACATTATTTAATGTCCAATGACTACGATTAATGCCTTGTAAAGAAAATACAATATATCCCATAAGGGAAAACGATGAAGAACGTACAGCTTGCGGCCCTGCTGGTGACTGAATACTCGGCATTATTAATTTAGAATCATTTTTATGTAATAATTTTTTCGGAGTTAATTTATTTCCACCCTGAAATAAATATAATATAATAATACCATTCACTAAACTATTTTTATTTATTGGTTTACCTTTTTAATATTAATATGATATTTAAGATCATGCGGTAACAACTCTTCTTGTGCTTGTAAACTATAGACTTCAACAGTTACAGTAAAATCTGAATAAATATTTTCTAATTTAACTGATCCTGGAATTTTTAAATTCATTTCTGGAGCATCTTTTGGACTAGCTACAGTAGAAACTAGACGAGTTGGTATAACATGCTCTGCATAACGTACTAAACATACTACGTGATGACCTTGTCCACCAGCTTAAAAAAAAAAAACAATGTAGAAAAAAATATTTATATTTTAGTTTTGTTTTCATACCTGCTGAAAGTGCGCGAACGTATTCTTTTTTTAATGGCAACGTGATATCTGAAATAGTTAAAGCTCCTTTATCAACAGAAGTACCACCACCAGAATGAAGGGTTCCTTCTACTCTTAATCGCTGTACTTCATGGAGAGCGGCTTGACGACGCTGAGCTAAAAATAAAATTATTAGTATAAACATAAAAATTCAGATAATTAAAAACTTACTGGCAACTAGTAACAATCGCTCAGCTTCAACTTGTTCACTTGAACCAGAAAATTCTATTGTTGAACAACATAGATTTAAAGCTTGACTAGCTTGGGAAATAACTGTTTGTTGTTTTGCCACCTAAAAATAAATCCTCGTTTTAATAAAATATAATAAAGAATAATTTTAAAAATCTTACAGTATTCATTAATTCTTGAATTTTCTCAGATACTTCAACTGATTCATCAGGCATTACTTTTTCAGGAGATTCTTCTTCAACTAGAGGTTGTCTTGTAATTTGACGAACAGGTGTGCGTGATCCCTATAAATAAATTTTAAAGGTCAATAAAATATACTGACTTATATATTATTAAAGTTACCTGTGCTTGTTGTTTTCTATAAAAACTAACAGTATGAGTAAGCGGCAAAACGTTCTCTCCATCCAAAACATGTGTCGGCAATTGTGAAGTTTTTACGGGAGACTGAGAACTGGATAGTTTTACTGGAGAGTTCTTCATTGGTGATTTATGAGACGTGACTGGAGTGTTGTATTTTGATGGAGATCCCTTTGAATAATGGAACGAGTTAGATGGTGCTGCAGTGGTTCGCTGTTAAATATAAATTATTTGATAAAAATGTATTTGTACTTTTTATTCTTAAATAAATTTTTAATACATACTGGTGGCGTAGTTCGTCCATGTTTTGGTGGCGTTGGACCTTCAGTACAATCAGAATCACCATAAGCCATAGCTTCATCCAAATAATCATCCATTCCATCCAAAATATCTGATAATTCACTAGCTGTACTGTCATCCAAATTTGGCTATAAAAACGGAGTTTAAAATATTTTTATCGAAATTTAAAAAAAAAATTATTGCACTTACTCTTTTCTGCGGTGTTTGATTTTTAGTGACAACATCAAGAATTTCTCGGCCAAAACTAGTATTTGGTTCTTCAGAATCGTAACTACAATTATCTTCATAACTAAAATAAAATAATAAATAAATAAAAATAAATAAAATATTTTTAAATGAATTAAATAAAGTTAGAAATTAAAATAAATAATTAAAATGAGGAGGTTATTAATTAACAGATTATTTGTTTTTATAAAAATTTATTTGTGATATCACAGTACATAACAACCTTTTATAAAAAATTAAGTAGCTATTTATTGAGTAAATTAAATACTAAAATTTAACAACCACTTTCAAAAACTTAACTAAAACCGATATTTATTTAAAATAAAATCTATAATCAAAATCTACCCATAGTCATATTGGCAAGCACAATAATAAGTAGGAAGCTACTAGCAAATAAAAAAAAAACTTCATTTTAAAAATGAAATAAAAAATACTGTTAAAAGATGAATTAATAAAATTGTGTATATAATTAAGTACTATTGTATATACGTATAAAATCTCACTCATTTAGTAATAGTTGGCAAAAGACCACAGTCTTAAAATTTATTTTTTTGAAATATTAATTTGTATTGTGAATTAATTAAACATAATTAATATAAATTATTTAATTCACAATAAAAAAAATTAAGTATTTGTAAAGCCTGATTGTAAAAAAAAAAATAAGATTAGAGTTACGAAAACACCAAAAATCTTATTTTTTTTTTTTAATTTTGTTGTTCAACTGGCTAAATATAATTTTAATTTAGGAATAAATATTTTAATAATATTCATGCGAGACAGAATAAAAATAATATCCAATCAGTAATTTTATCGCACCTTGTTTCCGGACTTTGTTCCGCTGTTGTTATTTCTTGTTCGTTTTCCGTGGAGGCTTCTATATCAGAAAGACACGGGTACATACGACCTGCTTTTGGTGGTGAAACGCGAATTCGTTTCACGTCTTCTAGAACTTCTCGTACTTTTGGACTGTCACCTTTGCCTTAACATATTGTTTAATATTAATATTTTTGTTATTTATTTTTTTGGTATTACGGTTAAACGATCTAATTTCAATCGAAGAAATTATTTTTATTATTTCTGCAGGAAAATTAGAACATTTTATTTTATAAATATATTTTATTTTGTTTATTTAATAAATATTAACTTTTTTTAAGTTTACAGGCAAATAGTAGATTTTTATTCATTATTATTATTAGTAATAAAATATTAGTTAAGCTATTGTAACTACATAGTTATTATAGAGTGCATGAAAGAGAAAAAAATTATATGTGCAAAAAATATTTTATTTTTCATAATCAAAAAGCAAAACAAAATATTATAAACATTCAAGTTTAAAATTTTGGAAACAATTCAATTTGAAAAATATTAATAAAAATTATGTTAAAAGTTGTTAGTAAAAGATATAAATGATATCTCATTTATAACTCACTTCTACGTTTCGGGGCAACAGATTTGTGAATGGGTACTGGGGGTGGTGGTGGTGGAGGGGGTAAATTATCTTTTTCTTTAAATTGAACTATTCTAGCACTTCTATCAGGTAACATTTTTGTTGTTTCCGATACACTTTCGTCATCGTCAGAAGATAAGTCTTCAATATCTTCTTCTTCAGGATCAGTCTATACAAAAATATATTTATTATAATTTATTTGTATTTAAATTGTTAATTTAAAATACATACGTCTTTATTTTTGTTAAATCTGTTCAACAGAATGTCTAAGTCTTTTTGTCGTTGTTCTTGTATATTTGTCGCTATTTGTGATTGAGAAATTGTTGTTTTTCTTTCTAAAAGAGCTTTCATTTTACTGGCGATTCCACCAGATTCAGCAATAAATGATTTTGTGGGTGATGAAACGGAAGATTTACTTGGTGAATTTGCTTTAGTTAAAGCGGACGTTGATGATTTTAATGGAGATCCCGGTTTTTTTGAAATATTACTGGAGGATGTTGATTTTCCTATATAAATTTATTATACATTTAGATCCTTTAATTAGATTACATTTTTTGTAGACTTTAACTATAGTTTATATAGTTTATAAATACATTAATAATGAAATTAAATTACATGATTATTTTATTAGATTAAAAAGTCCAGTTTATTTTTAAAAGTTGGTTAACTAGTTTTTTATACTATAGGAGTATTTTAGTGTAAAATATTAAAAACTGGAAGACTAATTATGCATTATTTAAAAAAAATGTATAAAAAACAAGGTCAACTATTATATGATTACATATTTTTTATACATGTTGCAATAGTTTTTTACATATTTAAAAATAATTTATTCTATTTATAAAATATTTTTCAAAATTTTTATTTGTAAATTATTAATATATGATTAACACAACAAGTTATTTTTATTGTTTTAATACAATGTGAATAAAATATTAATAAACGAAAAACCTGTCATGAATAAATGATAACATATTTAATGTATAAATAATAACAATAATGATCTTACCTTGAACTGGCTTGCTAGGAACTTCCTTCTCGCTGTTATGTTTAATAGGCGCAGCCATACCAAAAGCAGCTTTGGGAATCAATGCATTACCTTTATTTTTCTCAAACAAAGCTTTTCGTTCAGATACTGACATTAAAGCCGGATCTTTAGTTTTTTGTGGACTTTGATTTTTTTCAAACATCGCAGCTTTATTAATTACATCACCACAACGTAAATTACTTTTTGTCGGTGATTTTGGAATGAAAGGTTTCTTTTCTTCAGTTTCATTTTCAGAAAATTTTGCTGCGATTTTTGATATTTTATTTATTTCTGTCGTTTTAATTTCTTCTTCTTCCTCCTCTTCAACATCATCAAGTTTTTCTTGTTCATCATCGTTTTCATTATTACTTTCTTTTTCAGTTTTTTTGTAATTATATACCAATTTACTGTTGGAATTTGTTCTTGTAAAACCTTGAGATTCCTAAGAATTAAATATCGTCAGTATATATAGTTGAAATATAAACATTTTTTTTACCAAAGATGCAATAACAGAATTATCCCATGAAACTGGTTTTGTATCTTCGGAGATAGACTTTTTACTAGGACTCTTTTGTGGAGAATATTTTTCCGGACTAGCCTCTCTACTTGGGACTTTAGAATTTCCTGTAACTTTAGGAGGTTGAGGTGCTCGTCCTTTATTAGGACTGTGTGTAAAAACTTGAGAAGTTGTCGAAGGGGGTTTTGGGGCTGGTGGTTTCCAACTTTTTTTGGGAGGATCTTTATTGGAAGACGACTAAAAATTATTTTAATTAAAATCTTGTTTACTGAATTAATAAATACAACTAACTTTAGTACTACTTGGTGTAGTAACTTCATCTTCCCACTGATTTATAGTATTTGATAAAGCTTTTAATCTACCAAGTCCAGATGCACTTGGTTTTTTAACTTCATTATCAGAGTTAACTTCTTCATAAAATTTTTCTTCAGTTCTACTTATAGGGGAAGACAAGTGAACCTCATCTGTTCCTAAATATATAAAAAATAACATGAATTTCAAAAAAAAACTTATAATTTTTGAAATTATACCCGAATAAAGTTTTCCCAAACGCTGTAGGCGATTTTTAACATCTTGCCTGATAACAGGCTTATCATTAGCTTCTTCCGGTTTATCATTGCAACTACTTTTATCTTTTAAAATTATATCATCATTTGCATTATTTTCATTGTCACTATCGTCTCGCTCCTCTATTTCAACTTCAACTCTAACGTTGTCATTCGAGGTCAACTTTATTTCCATATTAAAATTTTCTTTTTGTATGTTTAATGTTTTTGTTGGTGTTTGAGGCAAGTTTGCAATTTCAGATGAAATTCTAGTGCAACTTTTTCTAGCAATATTACTATCAGATAAATTTTCTTTAAATGAGGAATCATATAAAAGTGATTTCGTGTTTAAACTAGTGTCAGATACAACTTCTTTACGTTTGATTTTGCTGCACTCAGTGAGATTAGGTTGAGATTTTGTTAGACCCGATGAATTTTCATATTTTTTTAATATAACGTTAGGTTCTTGTAAAGGAGTTTTTAAAGATTCATTTGAATTATTATAGTGTTCTTCTAATTTTTTTTGGCGTGCTTTTGCACGTTCTAACATACTCTATGTAAATAAAAATATTTAAAATTATAAAATGCATGTCACTTAATACTTTATTTATAATAAGAAATCATTTTAAATGAATGCAGTATCTTTATTTCAATAAGATGAAATTTTTTTGCTCAAAAACCGTTAATTTAATATAATGTTTATAACTTACCTCAGTAAAAGAATCCATCACAATTTACATTAAATAATAACTCAAGACAATTAAATAAATATATTTAACACTATTTAAAATATTAATCATAAATAATAATAAGTATGTACCCCAAATTATTCAAAGCGTCTTTTACACTTCGTTTTGTTTGACAACCGTTTGAAACTTCAAGTTTTCAAATGTAAGTTTCATAATTTTATACTAAGATGTCGCCACATTTGCAACGGCAAAAAATATTAATCCCGCGATAAAAAATAGTAATTTAAACTTTATTGCACTTAAATTGATACATGACACATACTTAAGAAAAAGACCAAATTAATTCGGTTTCCATGTTCATAGTTTCTGGTAAAATTGATTCCAGTTTTGGTTTTTCTATGATATCTATAAAGAAAAAAATTAAAGTATATTCAAATTATTAAATTAAAAAATATTACTAAGTTGCGATGATTCAAAATAATTTATTACAGCTAGAGCCAAAAAATATAATCCCAGAGATGTTAATATTAAGATATGAGTTTTTTCAAAAATACTTGATGTAGTATCTTTGTTATCTTTGTCTTTTTTCATTTTTGCTATTTTTTAATTTTTTTAATGCTTACAAAATACTTGGAATTTTAAATAAATCTAACAATTTTTCTTTTTTTTTTTGCAATTATTATTTTTGCTTACTAGATAATTTAAAAATAATATTTTAAACAATTACTTACCATGCAAATTAATGATAAAATACAGAAGTTCTTTGACTATCTGTAAAAGATTCAAAAAAACTCTTTCTTGCTAACATTTTCAACTGCGAAGAATTATCAACATTTATTTTATTATCTACTGAATTTAAAATATTTGCTATAATTACAACACAACAGCAAACACAACCTGTGAATATAATATTTCTAATCACGTCACTCATTTTTGACATAAAAACTTATAAAACACGTTTCATTGTTTAATTTTTTTTAATATTATAGATATAATAAATTTTATTTATTGTCTATATGAAATGAGAAAATATATTTTTTGAAAATATTAATTATATTTAAATAAATACATAGTGTTTATTACAATTTCTGATGGAGCACAATAATCAAATATACATATATCCAACAGATTCACTGCCTAAACAACCTGAAAATAAATTAATATAATGCATCAATTTAATATATTTAAATAAGAAATTAAAACTATGTTAATTTATATAATTTAAATATATAAATATCTGAAATAATCTAAATATTTTTGGTACCAACAGTAAATAAGTAATAATTTTAATAATTTACCCATATGGTTCATTTAATGTGAATGCTGAAGATTCTACTTTAGGTTCTTCCAAAATAATATTCGATACTCTCGCTGAAAAAAAGTATTATATTATCTTATTTATTTAATTAAATAACATGTCCATACCTGGTCCATTGTTGATATAATCTCCCATAGCAGCTACGAAGAAATAAAGACCTAAACCCGCACAAACCATAGCTAAAGCCGTTTCAAAAGGTCCCCAATCATTACTACTACCCACTTCATCATCAGCCATTTTGCATTATATATATATATAAATAAATTTTGATAATTAAATTTGATATATAAACGTTTTTCGTTTATCAAAAATTACTATTTCTGCTTACTAGATTAATTTATCATGAGAAATAATTTATTTACTCTAAAAAGAAATGTGCATTTATTAAATATCAAGAAGATTAAATATAAAAATTATCAAACATAAGTGAAATGAAATAGAAATATAACTGACCAATGTATACATATATATTTACCTTTTATATTAAAACACATATTTGAATGAATCATTTTTTAAATTATAATGTTATTTTATCATTTTTAAATTAAAAATTTCATGCATATTTGCATATAATAGTTAAATTTCAAAATTTACAACATAAAATTTTGTTTTATTAATCATAACCATAGCGTATGAGATAAATTGAAAATATTTTTTTTAAATTTCACATATCTAAATGTGACAGTTTCCAAAAAATTACACAAAAGTTGAATATAATAGTTTATTTTTAATGTTATAAGAGATTTAATTATGCATTTGGTAGTTTCCGTTGAAACATTAAACAAACAAAATAAAATTAAATTAATTATGACAAATTAGTATTTTTGTATAAATACATAAAAATTTTGAAACTGCTAGATTTTATATTTTTATTACTAGCACTTCTGTAGATAATACATCGAAAGTAGTGATGTTACGGAGGTGGGTTTATCGGATTCGGAGTTTTTTAATTTGGTTTATCGGAGTTGGAACCGGAACTGAAGTCGGAGTCGGAGGCGGTCACAAGTGGTGACAGAAGAGATATGTTTAAAGGGCAAATAAAAACAATATTCAGTTAAAATCTTTAATTTTAATTAGAAAATAATTAATCCACACAGGCGATGAAAATAAAAATTAACATATTTTCAATAACAGTTAGTAAATTAAATCAAATGAATTGACTCTAAAGGTGGAATATTATATTTAATAAACAAAAGCTTCGCAGCTTTATCTCCATCTAATCTAATTCTTAAAGTGTCATAGATTAGACCTCCGATTAAAACCTCCGATTTAAAAGTATCTGAACCGGAGCTGTAACAACAATCGAATGTTCCGACATATCGGAAGCGGAGTCGAAGCTCCGTAACATCCCTAATAATATAATTTTGAATAATCTTTATAAAACAGGTTTTAGAATGTATATTTATTAGTTTATCTCTGTAATGCATTATATATTAACATATTAATTATAAACTAACGATACAAAAGTATAAATGAAAATTATTTATTTATTAAGTAATAAATTAACAAATTAAATAACATCATTTCATGTTACAATTAAATTTATTGTCTTAAAGCATGTTTAAATAATTTAATAATCCATAAATTAGTAATAAATATAGATGTATGATATTAATTTTAGTAAAATGGTTTGCAGTTACGTAAAAACCTGAAAAAACAATAATTAAATACATAGATATAAAGGTATAATTTAAGAAAATTTACCACACAGTATTTTCAATGCTTCGCTTTTTCTTTATATTAGAAATTGTTTCTGTAAAATAATAAATATTAATTAAGGTCATAAGGTATATTTCATGATTACTTATTTCAATAAATGGATGTTTAAAAAATCCATTTACGTCACCAATAAAATAGTTTTGAAAATTTAAATTATAATCTTCATTATTAATAAAGGGTCTTTTATTTTTAAACTGCTCCATTTCACTCATATTGTATTTTTTATAAACAAAAATTTATATATTGTGTCATAAGCTACAGGGTGATCTGTGAGCTACAGACACAATTTTCTTCGCAGAAATATAAAAATATTTTAATTCATTTGTTATTTCCTTGAATACTAGATATTTTACATATATATATTTTTTATTACATTGCAATAATAACTTTAATTATTTACTTATTTTATTATACTACTAACGTTTTAAAAGAATTATAGTATAATATAATATTAATTATACACTTTATTTTCGAATAAAAGAAATAGTTACTAAAAATATTTAATATTAAATATTTTACGTTTCCATGACAGTAACAGCGATTCAGTTATTTAATTTCAATATTTATATTTCATAAATTTAAGTAAAAAATATGAATTGCAATGAAGAAACATTGATATTTTTTGTATGTGCATTCACAATTACAACTTATTGTTTGTTACGAATTATTCGATTAGAAAATCAAGGCAGAAAATTTAAAGTATATACCATTAGAAAAGAGGATTTGTTTAATAACAGAAAAATTAATGAAAGTAACACAGATAAAGAAGATGTAACAAACGAAAATATAAACATTAAATATTAGATTTTATATTTTTATTTCAAAAATATAATAAAATGTTTTCAATATTATGTACATATAATTAATATAATCAGATCTTATGTTATGTATTACAAGAATAAATTAAAGGTGATTTTATACATTATTTAAGCGCAATATTCTGGTTTAATTTCTATGTTTTCTGCTTCTAATTCGGGAAAACATACCGTACCTACAAACAAGAATTATACTTTTATAATTCTTAAAAAAATAAAACAAATAAATACTTTACATGTTGACGGTTCAAAATAAAATTCCTTTATTGCATTTCCAAAAAAATAAAAACCCAAACCAACGCAAATAATAGCTAATATATTTTCAAATATCTGTACAGGCTCATCGGATTCACTCATATTGTAATTTATTTTTTTTAAACACTATACATTTTGACATTTAATAAATAAATTTTTATTAATTATTATAATTCAACTTTTATTAACGTCTACTTGATAAATTTTAGGCATTTTGTTTCATTAGTTGTTAAATTATTCATAAGTACTGATTCGGAATATGGCATACGATTATCTTTTAACCATGTTTGTTGCCAGTGTTTATGCTGTAGGATATTATACAAAAATTACAGTATTAAATGCTGCGAATAAAAGAAAGCCAAAAATAAAATCTACTCAAGATAGAGAAGAACAAAGAAAAATTGAAAATGTCAAAAAATTAATGGAAGTTATAAATAATTAATATATCGTACATATTCTACGTATAGTTTACATTCGGCGTTACAAAAATTAAATGTAATAAAAAAATAAAACGAATTTGTTTTACTACACATATAACTTTATTATTTAAATAGCTAATTTTGTAAGGTTAAACCAATGCATTTTATCATCGTTATATTGTTATATAAATTAAAAGACAATTTTAAGTTTAAAAATATATATTTTTTTAAATATAAAATATATGAAATTAAGTAAAACTTCAGCACTGTAATATATATTTCATATTTTTACAAGATCATTTGTGAATAAAATTATTGTGCCATAATAAAATACAAATATACAATTACAAAATAATTTCATTTTTAAAGCTACGACTTAGCTCTTTGTGCGGAAGTACAATCGAGTTCAAAAGTATTGTTTCAGAAGGAACAGATACAAAACAGCCTGTAAGATAATAAATTTAGTAATTAAAATTCTGTAAAAATATTAAATTAATGAATTATATACCCAAAATTGTAATAGATGGGTTTAATTTTCCTTCGTTATTAAACAAAGGTGGATTTTCCATTTTAGCAAAAGGTTTATTAGGATCTGGATCACTAGGTGTACCTTCCACTCTAGCCCATTTACCAACACGTGAATTTCTTCCAATGATACTGTGTAAAACTAAACTATGATCTTCAATTGTAGCACCAGTTAATATTATACTTTCTCGGATACGGACTCCTGGTCCTATTACAGCGTTTGGACCAATACTAACATTTGGACCAATCTTAAACGATATTAATTTATTATTAAAACGATAATTTTCTAAAAAAAATATGTACAGAGGGAAAGATTACTTACTGTGGCACTAGGATGGACTGTAGCTGAAGGATGAATGTGTACATCAGGGTAAATAAAACATTGAGATTTACCATCACCAGATTCGTTATTTTTTGCCAATCTTTCTGGATGGCGACTTCTATATAATTGCAAATAATGCCGATTGGCATATATTGCAGCACAAGCTGTTTTTAATTGAGACCACCAATGACCACACTACCAGTAATAACAATAATCATAATTATAAAAAAATAATATAAAAATATAGTCGTCGCCACGAAACATTGCAATTACGTAATAATTGTACATTTACATCATACCGCCCTGCGATATGCGTAATTTTCTGAATAAAGTTACGACGTATTTCACATTACAGAGAAGTATATCAAATAAGCGTTAAGAAGTTGAAAAAGGGAATAACGTATATCTGAAGTTAAATATCTGCTTATTATTATGTAATTACATTGATTCGTGGCAACGACTATAAATATTTACCTCAAGCGCGAACACTTGACCGGTACCTGCTAAAGGAGCTAAAACATCTTGCTCAAATTGTATATAACCAGCATCTTTACCATTGCCGTTATTATACCTAGAATAATCTTGTTCTTTTGAATTAAAAACTTGGCTCATTCGTTGAAATACATCAACTGAACAAACATAAACTCCACAATTTATCATATTTGAAATATATGTATAGGGTTTTTCTACGTAATGTTTTACTTCATAAGTTTCTTTATCTATTACCATACAACCATATTGTAAAGATTGTTGTTTAGTTGTTTCAGCTGCCATTATTGTTATCTATAAATACTATAATTTTAGTCTCTAATAATTTATAAAAATACATTGTTGATTTTTATTTTTAAGTAATTTGGAAATAAATTAAAAATATATAAAATACCAATGCCTGTCCTTTTCTTTCTTTATGAAATTCGTATAATTGTGTAAGAGGAAAATCTGCACAAACATCTCCATTCATAACAAAAAATGCTTCTGGATTTCCGCATCGAATTTGATCACGGAAATGATACATTCCTCCAGCTGTTCCTAAAGCAGTAAATTCTTGCAAATAACGAATAATAACAGTGTGTTGTTGTTGAACATTGTTGACAAACTCTTGCATTTGTTGTATAGGATAATAGCCGATAAGTAATATTTCTTTAACAGCTGGTACAGTTGCTATAGCCTCTATATGATGTTGAATTAAAGGTAATCCTGCTACAGGAAATAAAGGTTTCGGAATGTCTAATGACAAGGGACGAAACCTAGTCCCTGTAAATGAAAATCATATTTTGAATAAGTAAGGTTATATATTAAAGTTATTTATTATTTACCTTTTTGTGGACCACCAATTAAAATTACAGCCTTCAACATTTTAACATATGGCAATTAGAACTTTTTATTTAAATAAAATTTATAAACTATGCACACGTTGCATTTTATAATCTCAAAACTAAACGTCAGCCGGAAAATTTTACGTCACGCCTACTTTTTAACAACTGTCAGATATAATATAATTCATTCTAGGTATATTTAAGTAATTAATAACAATCTGTTTTATAATAAATTACTATTTAGCGTTTTATATTTTAATTAAATGTTTTATTTCAAACTGCATAAAAACAAATTCTGCTTTATAAATAGCAATACCAATAAATAATATCTTAATTTAGGACAGAACTGTCACTGTCATTCAGTCACATGGCAGTATTATAAACTTCAAAATGTAGACAAATAATAATATAATTAGTATTTAAACAAAAAATAAAATGAAACGCCGAGGAAGGACAAGTAAAAATCAAGAGGATGATGATAGTGGCTTTGCAGCTTGGGTAATTTATCTTAATTTATTATTTAATAGAAATATAAACAAAATTTTTTAAAGGGAGGTTATATGGAAGCAAAAAGATCCAAGCTTCTTGAACAATATAAAGACGCAACTAGTAAGGAAGACAGTAAAACAGATTTATTTAAAGGCATATCAATATTCGTAAACGGATATACTTCACCAACTGCCGATGAATTAAAACAAATCATGTCCCTCCACGGTGGCATATATCATCATTATCATATTCCTAGCAAAACTTCCTTTATTATTGCTTCCAATTTACCAGATACTAAAGTAAAAAATTAAATATTTATTTAAAATTATTTAAATTTCATCTATATGATATTTTAGATAAAACAAATAGGTCCAAATCAAAAAATTGTTAAACCAGAATGGATTACAGATAGTATAAAAGCTAATAAATTATTAGATTATTCAAATTATTTATTATATACCAACCATAATAGACAACAACCAAAATTAAATTTTGAAAAATTACCTAAAGAATCAAAGAGCAACGGAACAGCAAATAATGAGACAATATCTGAGGAATTATCTGTGTCTCCAGATATTTTTGGTTCTTATGAAAATACTACAGAAACTGAACAAGAATTGCAAACTGATAATGAATTAAATACCAATAATAAACAAAAAGAAAATCTGGAAAATAAAATAACAAATATTAATAATATAGGTAAAATATAATTGTTGGTAGTTGTATAAAATATTAAAATATATTTTTGTAGGAAAGCAATCTACACGTACTTTAAATGCAAATAATCCCAATTTTTTATCTGAATTTTATAATAATTCACGCTTACATCATATTGCAACTTTAGGAGCTAACTTTAAACAATATATTTGTGACTTAAGGGAAGAATCAAAATTCATATTTCCTGAACGAATGAAGTTACGAGAATTTATATCTAGTACAACCGATGTAAGTGTTTAATTTCAAATAAATTAATAATTAAATATTTTAAGTTGGTTTACAAAATTTATTTTCATATTTTATGCAGAATTCTAATTTATTTTTATCCAAAAAAGATTCTATAATTATGCATATAGATATGGATTGTTTTTTTGTGTCCGTTGGATTACGTAATAGACCGGAATTAAGGGGAACACCAGTTGCTGTTACTCATTCCAAAGGGGGACAGGAACCATCTTTAAGATCAGGTGTTGATCGACAGGCTGAATTAGAAGTTTATAAACAACGAATTCAGGTACTTCAACCGATAAGTTAATAATTATATACTTGCTATAAAAATATGGAAATAATTTTAGGATAAGTTTAAAACAAAAGAACTAGGACCTGGAAATATGTCAATTCGTCTGGAAGGAATAGAAAATCAATCAATGTCTGAAATAGCATCATGCAGCTATGAAGCAAGAAAAGCTGGAGTTAAAAATGGGATGTTTATGGGAACTGCTTTAAAATTATGCCCAAATCTTCAAACAATTCCTTACGATTTTGCAGGGTACAAAGAAGTTGCATATACCCTTTATAATACAATAGCAGAGTAAGTTAAAATACAATTATTATAAAATCAAAATAAAATAAAATATATTTAAATAGATACACTTTAAATATTGAAGCAGTTAGTTGTGATGAAATGTTTGTCGATATAACTGAATTATTAAGTGATACTAAGGCTTCAGTAGAGCAATGGGCAACATATATTCGCTCTCTAATCCAAAAACGTACAGGTTGCCCTTGCTCTACAGGTTTTGGAGCAAATCGTTTACAAGCGCGAATGGCTACACGAACCGCTAAACCAAACGGGCAATTTCATTTAATTCCAGAAATAGTTGAAGAATATATGATGAATTTTAAAGTCGACGAATTACCGGGTTAGCATTACATTTAATTGTAAATTCAACATTTATTTATTTAAAAATTTTAGGTGTTGGTTATTCAACAAAATTAAAACTTGAATCTTTTAACGTAAAAACGTGTGGTGATTTACAGTCAATGACTATTGCCAAATTACGTTCAGAATTTGGTGGTAAAATTGGCGAAACATTATACAATAACTGCAGAGGTCTAGATGATAGGCCACTTGTTTATGAGCATGAAAGAAAATCGGTATCTGCTGAAGTTAATTACGGCATAAGATTTAAAAATAATACTGAAGCAGAAACATTCTTACGTCAAGTAGCTACGGAAGTTCATTCCAGATTAACAGAAGTTAAAATGAAAGGAAAATGTATTACTTTAAAATTAATGGTGAGATCAAAGGATGCTCCTGTTGAGAGCTCAAAGTTTATGGGTCATGGAATTTGTGATAATGTTACAAAATCTGTTACTTTATCTACGGCTACATCTGATCTAGATATTATTATCAGGTGAGATGCTTTTTAAAACATATTTACTTATTTTTGTATTTAAAAAATTCCGTTTGAAGTATTTGTTTTATCAGAAATAATTTTGCTTACTTAAAATTTAATTATTTTAGAGAGATCCTTTCTATTTCACAAAAATTATCAATACCGCCGACCGAATTACGAGGAATTGGAGTACAAATTTCGCGATTAGAAAAATTAAAAAAAGGTAATGCCGTTGGAAATTTATCAAAACTAATTAACAATATGAACACTACTAATAAAAAACCTAAAGAAGATACTAGCATTCAAAATTATACTAAAAATGAATTAAATATTAAAAATTTAATGTCTTCCACTAATACTTTAACTAAAAATAATATATCTCCTGAAAAAATAAAACAGAATAATTCAGATTTGCAAATAAATAAAAATAATACAATAACTGAAAATAAAGAAATAGCTAAATTAAAACCAGAATATAACCAACTTAATATATCAAAAAGAGGAAGAGGTCGCCCTAGAGGTGCAAGAGGTGGAAAAACAATTGAAAGAAAAAGATCTAACAATGGAAATATAAGTAAATTTTTAAATTCTGATAATATCCCATCTACATCAGCTGCTAATGTTTCTACAACACAACCGGTAATTTATTTAAAAAAAATAATAATAATTAATTTTTACTAAAAATATAATTATTTCAGCTTCCGCATTCAATACCATTTAGTGATATAGATTTAGATGTATTTTCGGAACTTCCGTTAGAAATACAAAAGGAAATTTTAGCACAGTATCAAAGTGCAGCAAAATCAAAAAATAACTCGAATAATAGAAATGATATATCAACAGTTTCTGTTTCCGAAAATATTGCAACAAGTTCTAAAAATATAAATATTCCAGAGAATCATGCATCAGAAATTAATGGAATTAATTCCGATGTAAAAAATAATAAATCTCCAAATATAGAACCCACTTGTAAAAGTAAAAAAACTGAAGTTAAAAATAATAAAAACAAATCTATGTTTTCTGGAATGGATATAAAACAAATAAAAAATATTGTTCGCGATTGGGTTCTTACGGTGAATTCACCAGAATTATGTGATGTAAAATTATTGGGAGAATATTTTAAAAATCTTGCGCTTGAAAAGGATATATATGATTTATTTATCATGCTTAAATTTTTATACAGTGAAATACTTTTTAAAAATAGTTGCGGCTGGCATCGCAGTTATTTTGAAGTTGTAGAAAGTGCTCAGGAAGGAATGATTGCAAAATATGGGAAACCTATTAAAGTCTACAAGGATTTTAAATGTAAAAACGAATGCCATTTATCAGTAAGATGACATCAAGAGTTAAATTATGTCGGTAAGTTATTTTCTATTTTTTAATTAGGTTGAGTAATACGTTTATTTTATATTAAACATAAATTTTACAACTGTAAATATTTTATAATATTGTCACTATATATGTTATAAAAATTAAATAGAAAATAGATATTTTACACAGGATAAACCACTTAAAATTTATCTGTTGTTACTAATAGATACACCAGTAAAATATAAATAATATGCTAAAAATGAGATATACGTAGATGTATTGTGACCAAAATTATCTTATCTTAAAAAACTATTAATTGTACTTTGTTATTTTATTCTTTGAACCTTTACAAAAATTTATTATATTATTAATTAAAAATTAATTAAAATAGAATTAATGAAATTTAGGCGCCATTTTTATCAAATATGTTTATGTACATGGTACAAATTAAAATTTAATAATAATTCTATTTATAAAATATTTCAATGATTTGAATTAGATAAATCGACATAAACAATGTATTTTTTTGAGATATGAATTTTTAAACAAGAATGTTAATATATATTTACATTCACTATAAAATTTAGATAAAACAATTAACATTTTTGCTGATAACATTATGTTTGTATTATGATGAGAATTCGAATTAAAATGTAAAAAAACACTTAATTCACTAAATATGTTACACTAGCATCATAAATTGCAACGCCAATTGAAATAAGATTTAAAATTCACGTTAGAAACTTACTTTTCTTAAACGACTTTTGCAATTATGTTTAAATGTAACATATAATCTGATTTAAATATTTATTGACAAGAGCATTTATATAGATAACTAATTCTAGGTAGTAAAAAAGTCTTTTAAAAAATTATTTTACGATGTAGTACTTTGAAATGATGTTTCACTATTATGACTATATATACTAAAATAATCATAATTGGCTGTATTCGTTGAAATAACTGATTGTAATGATCTTACTGAACCTCCTGCTCCTGATGATGCACATGACTTATAACTAAATCCTGACTGTCTTCTAATATGATTATTTTTTGCGAGTTCTTTAGCTTCTTCGAATGTACTTGGTACTGTTGGTACACTTGGTTCTGTTATTGTGAAAATACCAGGCGGTTCTTTAATAAAAATCATAAATTATATTTACTATGATTCATAATTAAATATGAGATTAAATTAAGTTATCTACAAACTTATTTTAAACATTTTCTTAGAAATAATTGTTTTCAAAGCTTATTTTACTACAGTCAGATTATTTAAATTGTTTTATTATCATTCTAGAAATGTTATTATATTTTTTCAATTAATTACTTTATATTAAAATAAATTCATTATAGAATAGTTACAATTTTTAAATTTTATACCTTTTAGAATATATTTTAAATCATTTATAATTTTTTATCTCAAAAAAAAAGATAATCATCTGAATATAAGCTACTGGGTATTTCCCTTAATTAAAAAAAAATATAATTTACTTTTGTTAACGACTAGTTTTATATTATTCAATACTTCTTTAATTATAAAAATAATTTGATAAATCAAAACAATGTAATATAATTACAAATTAAAATAAGTTTTCATTGGCATGCTATCTATCTATAGAATGTTGCCATTTAGATTTTAAAAGATATTACGCCACAAAAAAATAATTAAAATTTGAATACAATACATTTCTTATCAAGATATTTAAAAATCATGTAATACTTATGTCAATAAAACTTATAATCATTAACATTGTTTATAATATTTTTAGACATATATAAAAAACGAAAAATTATTTGGTAATTATATTTTATAAAAACAAGTATTTACCTGGCGCAGATGCTGTTTCAAGAACATTACTTCTTGAACAACAAAAAGTCCTCCCAAAAAATCCTTTAACACCACCATTATTTACCATTTTTAATATATTTTAAACAATTTTTAAGATAATGAGTATGACGCAAATCCAACTGCAAAAGTTGTGAAAAATTAAATTTAATTACTTGTTTTCTTCGAACAAGTTGTTTACTATGATTTTTTTCACTTGTACATATGAATCCGTTTAAATTTGGATTAATACTATGATACGTTGACAGTATGTGATAAATAATTGCTTTCGTATTTATCTTATCTTGATAAAATATCTGATAGGATCTATTTTATTTACGCCCTTCAGACTTAATTTTTACATTTTCTATTTGTCGCACTTTCTATTTAGGTAATTAATTTTTACTTTAACTACTCATAAAGTATTTTAGTTATGTAAATAACATTTCAATATACATATATACATAATAAAATGTTTCTTACTTTATTACTTTTGACGTAGACAATATAAATAATAAAATTTACTACTTACTATGTAAGCTATGCACGTACAAATTCTTACTAAATAATTTTAAAATAATCATCAAAATATTATATAATTTCTTATAATTAAATCAATTATTCAAAAATACATGTTAAATATTTAAAAACTACAGTCATTAAGAAGCACTAGTTTATACTGGTAAATTATTATTTTTTGTTGTCGAAATAGTTAAAAAAAAATATTTATATATTTTTGTTTATGTACGTACGATAATAAAACAAATTTTACGGATGTATTATTTATTTAAATATAACAATAAACATTAACAAATATAGTCGCATTCTATTTTCAGACAAGTGGACTTCTGCAAACGCATTGGCCTCTATAACAATAACCTCCTTGGGTGAAACCTTGATTTCTGCAATCAATTCCGCATTGCCTATGACTACCAATTCTACATCCGAAGAAAAATCTTACGTTGTGTAAATTGGCAGGTGCATTGCCGTCTTCTTCAAAATAAGGAAAAACATTTGATTTGTATATAAAAGTATCAAATAGTCAATTTGTAATTTTTATATGAATGCTTTTTAAATAAGTAACAAGGAATATTTATTTTATTTATACAAAAATTTAATTAATTTATAATGTGAATAATTATTTTCAAATATTTCTAATAAAAGCTGTTTTATTTAAATTATGTATTTTATTTAATAAATTATTAATATTACTTACGTGGGGATTCACTTTGCGCAAAAGTTGCAGAAAATAATACTGCGATTGTTAATAACACGAAAATTGTTTTTTGCATTGTTGAAAATTATTTTAGCACTATATACTTGATATATTTTTTTGCGTAAAAATATATTCTGATTCACATATTTATATACCACGAAAAAATTATATATCATTGTTTTTAAAATTAAATAATATTTATGTACATAAAAGTAATCTTTTTATTGCGATCTTATAAAAATAGTGTAATTTCTTAAAAATTAGTCTAATTACTATTTACATAAGAATTAACATGTATTAAAGTTGATGTAATTATAATAAATATTATTTACAATTAAAGATTATTATAATTTATCTAAGAAACATAAACTAGCACCTAAAAATATTAAACACATGCCGCATATTGTTTCTGTAATTAAAAAAATGTATAAGTTAATTTACTATGTAAATAAATGAAAATAAATTACTTTTACTTGGAAACTTCTCTCCCAAAATCCAGCCGCTCATAGCAGTAAATACAAAAGTTAGCGAATTAGCTACAGGTATTGCTAATGATAAATCTGCATATTGTAATGTAATATAATATAAAACCGAACCAATTTGATTTAAAGCCAATGGGAGGACATACTACATATAAAATAAATTAGATAGTTAAGTATTTTATGTTTAATTGTAATTATGTTACCTCCCAGTTTGTAACTAAATACTTAATTTCTAATAAAAATCTTTTAAAAGGTGATTTAGATGTAACTTTTTTTATTCCTGTAGACCCTCTTTTAATTAAAGGATTTGTTCCGCCCCAAAGAAGGCCCACAAAAACAAGGGATGCTAAAATTGTTAAAAATACAACTATCATGCACATTTATATAATTATATTATTAATATACCGATTGTATAAAACATAATAATTAAATATTTATTAAAAATAATATTTATGAAATACAAAATTTGTTGGTTATAAACATAGTCGTCAACGTCATTGGACTTCCAATTTCCAATGAAGTTATACGTGTTGATAACTTCATAATATGCGGATTAGAACAAACAGCGCAAATGTTGATATATACCTATTATAAATAGGTATATTCCATTTAAAACTTTAAAAAAGATTAAACAAATAATTAAATAGTTATCGTTTATACTATTAAATATTACAATTTTAAGTAAACATTATACCTATAACTTATTTCTGATTCTAAATAAAAGCTAATATATTTATATTTAAAAATCAATTTAATGAAACAATAATAAGCACAAATTCTTAAAATAGCATTTTATTAAAATAGATAAGGTTTATTAAATGAAAAAATGCATTATTTTTCAAATATTCCATAATGGTTTTTTAATAATTCAAGGAAGAATCAGTACAAACATTGATATCTTTTTTTCTGATATCAGTAAAGAGTTTAAACAGTGCTTTTATAGTTCATTGATATTATATTTAAAAACATCCTATTATCAATCGATTAAAACTTTGTTATGATATTATTCCATCAGTGATGCTCTACAAAAGTGCATCATTTTTTATTTTTTACTCCGTTGTTATTGCATTATACAATGCAAATTCGGACACGCTACAAAGGTGAGCCGAAAATAAAAATACCGCAAAATAGATAAAATAAAATTTGTGTTTTATATAATACAGTGGTAGCGATGGCGGGTTTTTATTCACTGTGCCAAAATCTGTCCGATCGGGGAAACGAGAGACCGCATGTCTGTCATTACATGGCGCGAAAGCAGGTGCTCGGGCTGAAGTTACTGTAAATATTGTTTCCACAGGTTTACAAAAAATTGGAACTTTAACTAAAAAAAGTTTTGATGCAGGTAGATATCTATTATTACTTAGAAAATAAAATTTTATATATTTCTTAAGAGAAATTTATAAAAATTACTGTCAATGTATTAATTTATAAATACATATTAGAAATCATCTGTAAATATCAGAAGCCCTGAACTGTGGGTCATAAATTTTTACGTTTCTACTCGTATATCTGACTCATTTGGATCATATCAACAATACAATATATGTTTTTTTGTTCTATTTTAAATCAGATATTGAATTTTGACTTATTTTATTTAAAATTAATTGTGCATACAATTTTTTTTTAATATTTCAATTTTTGGAATTTTTATTTTAAATTGTATTACAATTTATGTTAAGATTTTAATTAAGGGGGGAAATACTATAAGAGCAATTAAATCTTTTATAAAATGTTAGTTTAATATGTTAAGAATATGTTAGCAAAAAAATTGGCATATACGATAACTCAAAGTTTTTGCCCGATCCAGCTGAAATTTTTTACACAACTACTAGAATTTGTCCTTAACTTAAAAAATTTACATTTTTAAAGCAAAAATCACTGAAAAATATGTGAAAATTGAAAGTGTAAATTATGAGCGTCTCAATTTTGAACTTTTAGTTTTTTTTTTCTCAATTTATTTTAGTTTACAGAAAAATTATGAATGCCAATTAACAATTCACGATCCGTCCTTCCCGGATAATATCGTTAGAGCTCCTTTATTTTTAATAATTTTGTATAAAAATAAAATTTTTATTAAAGTTTAAAGATCAAATAGGCAGTATTTTAAAATTTAAACATATTAGTTAAACCGTTCATCCAGAAAAAAATTATAAAATACAATGAAAATCGCGTTCTAAAGATATTTCCCCCCTTGAAAAAGTATTTTAAAAAAGTAAAACACCCCTAACAATATTACTTATAAATAAATATAGAGTAATACTAAATGATTTTATCTTATCTCTTAATATTTAACACTTTCTAGAAAATCTAAAATCTTCAAATTTACTATTATTCTATAACTTTAATTTTAAGAAAATGTAGGATGTTTCGAAGTACGCATACCAGAAACGACAGATTCCAAAGCAAAATTACATTTACAAATAAAATTTTCCGAAGAATCTAATTATACTGTAAACAGTGTAGAAGATGTTAACATTGTACAAAATAATGGAGTTACATTTATACAAACCGATAAAGAAATTTATAAACCCGGAGATCGCGTTAAAATCCGAATATTAATTCTAAATAATGATTTAATGGTTCCTAAAAATTTAACGGTAATTTATTTAGTCGATAATATATTAAATATTTATTAATATTACAAATAATGTAGATTCCTATCGTAAAAATTCGAAATCCAATTAGAATAGCTATTGGCCAATGGGAAAATGTAACAACTGAATTAGGTATTGTGCAATTAGAACATCAATTATCTCAAGAAACAATGCAAGTAAGTCCTTATTTGAAATATTTAATTTTTGTATTTTAAAATATAATATTTAAACGTAATAAATAGGGAACTTGGGTAATAGAATTACCTGGCAATGGAAATGTTTTCAAAACCTTCGAAGTAAAAGAATATGTTTTACCACGATTTGAAATTATTATATCTGCTCCCGATACAGTTTATATAGAAGCGAAAAAATTTAATTTTACTGTATGTTCTAGGTAAAATTATATATAACATATATATTTATAATTAAAAAATTATCAAAAATACTTTTTAGATACCCATACGGATTAGGTATAAAAGGAACAGCGCATCTTAAAATTTTAATTGATAATTTTCCTGTAAATCAACTTAAAGAAGTATGTTCGTAAAATACAAAAAAATATATTACAAAATTGTTATTACTTGTATTATTTTATAGTTAAAATCTGGTTGTGCAAATTTTTCATTTGATCGTTCTGAACTACCAATAAAACAATATATAACATTAGAATTAAAATTAATCGCAACTGTAACAGAACATGGTACAGGACAAATTTTATCAACTTCAAAAGATGTTAAATTATCGAATGAGAAATATACTTTACAATTTATTAATATGCCGCCCCATTTTCAAAATGGTATTCCGTACAAAGGACAGGTTATTAATATATATATTTCACATAATAATATTTTAATTAATTAATTTATAATTTAGGTTCAAGTCACAGAAAGTTTCGAAGATATCAAAAATAAAAGTATTAAAATTTGTTTTAATTACGGCATTCAATATAGTTGGAATTTAACACAATTGCAATGTAATTATTTTAAATTAAACGATAAAAATTCAACAGATTTTGTTATATTTCCGTTTGAAGAAAATATTACTGAAATTAAATTAACGGTGAACATATTATTTCAAATAAATGTAAAATTAATAATACCTACAAAATTAATTTTAAGGCAAATATTGAAGAAAATACAACAGATATATTTGAATCAAGTAAACAAAATATTATTTATTATTCCATTCCGCAATGGTTTTCACCAAGTAATAGTTTTATTCAATTAAGTTATGAATCTACAAGTATTCCAATTAAATGTAAAGCATGGCAACCATTTACTATTTTATATACATTGAATGATACTTTAATTAATTCAACAAAACATGCCCCGATTGAGTTTAATTACTTGGTAAGATCCAAAAAAGATTTATCTTTCAATATCTGAACTTAAATAATATATATTTTAGATTAAATCAAAAGGAAATATATTTAAATTTGGTAAAGTTACTCATACACCTTGTTCATCAACTCCTTTTGATATAAATGATTACACAAATGTATTAGGAAACATAACTCTAGCAAAACCAAAACTACCTATAGATAAATTCATATTAACAGTAAAAATACATCAAAAAATGTTTTCTGAAGCACAATTATTAGTTTATTATGTAAGAAACGATGGAGAAATTGTTGGAACTAGTATTAATTTTGAAGTTGAAAACTGCTTAGCAAATAAAGTACGTATATATTACAAAAGTATTCAATAAAGTACTAATTTTATAACATACAGGTAGAAACTAGTTGGTCTGAAAGTCAAAATTATCCTGGAGAATCAACAAACTTTAAAATTAAAGCTGCAGCTGGTTCATTATGTGCTATAAGTGCTATTGATAAGAAAATTTCATTTTTGAGCCCAACCGTGACTCTTAATGTTGATTCATTGTTAAAATATGTAAGAAAGGAATATTATTACGATGCAGAAACTTCTAGTAAATGCAAAAAAGGTATAATAAACAAATTAATTTATTAAATAGTTTAATCAGAATGTTTTATTTAAGATTATGGATTAAACGAAGATTATACTAATATTCCATTTTGGGATTTGCGACGAAGAAAACGATTTTACGCTGATTTTTCAATGTTATATGATACTTTACAAGTTTTTAATGTAATTATTTTGAAATATCTATCGATTTGAGAATAATATTTATAATAGATTTTTTTTTCAGGATAATCAACTTTTAGTTATGACTGATTTAAAAATTTTAAGCAGACCTTGTATATTTGGGTCAGAATACGTAGATGGTGAACCAAGAGCAGGTATATATTTTAAAATTAAACTTAAATGATTGTTTTTTAATTAATTAAATAAATTTTAAAGCAACAAGTGGAATATATTTCTCCCCTGAACCATATCAAACCCAAGCCAATGATATGGGTGCAACAATTCGATCGTACTTCCCTGAAACTTGGCTTTGGGAATTAGTTACCATCGGGTAACTTAAACACCAATTAATAATTAAACGTAAAAGTAATTATTGAATCAATTAAAATTTTATATTTGCAGTCGAACTGGGGAAATTCAATTAAAAAAAGAGTTACCACATTCAATAACACAATGGATGGGAAATACATTTTGCGTGTCGCCTAATGTTGGAATTGGAATTGCGCAAAAAACGAATATTATAACTTTTAAACCGTTTTTTATCGATATTATAACTCCATATTCAATCAAACGGAATGAAATTTCGCATTTAAAAGTTATTGCACATAATTATTTAAATCATAGTTTACCGGTATGTACTTGTTTATTTATTTAATCATTGAATTATAATAAGTTATTATTTAGGTAGCAATTTCTTTGGGTTTATCAAAACATTTACGATCAGCTGGTTCTCCAGATGAAAGTTTTATTACATTTTGTATCGGTTCAAATGATTCATCGACAAACACATTTAGAATAACTGCTTCCGCTTTAGGAAGACACAATTTAAGCATTACAGCGGAAGTTGATTCCGCATATCCAGGAGAATGCGGGCCGGAAATACTTTTAAATCGAAGGTAAAATAAATTCACTGCATTTTACGTCAATTTATTTATTAAAATTCTGCATTTTAGAGATGTTATTGTTAAACCAATTTTAGTTCAAGCGGAAGGTTTTCCATTTGAAAGAACTATGTCGAATTTTGCTTGCGCTAAAGGTAAAATCAAATTAATTTTATACCACCGATATATAAGTTAAATATTTGTAGATTTTACCAATGAAACTGAAGAAGAAGAAACGAAGAAAAAAGAAATAAGATGGAATGTTGAAGTACCAGTTGAATCAATTAAAAATTCGTCCAGATTAAAAATACTTTTAGATGCTGATTTATTGGAACTCACAACTGAAGTAAAATATATTTAAACAATAACATAAAAAAACAACAATAACAATTTGATTTTCAGAATTTGGGATCACTATTAGATATTCCTACAGGATGCGGAGAACAAATAATGGCAACTTTAGCCCCAAATTTTTACGTTTTACGATATTTGAATGAAACCGGTAATTTAACGCCTCAAATTAAGAAAAGATCTCTTAATAATATTCGAATTGGTAATAAGTGCTTTTTAATTAAATTAACTTGTTATTAAAATAAATATATTACAGGTTACGAACGGATATTACAATATCGACATAAAGATGGTTCATTTTCAGCATTTGGTGAAAAATATAGTCCTGGATCAATGTTTTTAACAGCTTTTGTATTAAAAACATTATCACAAGTTACGGGCTATATTTTTATCGATAAAAATATTATAACAAAATCAGCAATGTGGATATTAGATAGACAAATGGAAAATGGATGTTTTTCCGAACCAACTTCGCATGTTTTTCAATCGGGAATTACGGTTCGCTTTATTAACTAGAAATATGAATATTTGTAACAATAAAATATTTTTAGAGTGAAAGTGAAAATAATATTGCATTAACAGCGTATGTATTAATTTCTTTGATTGAATCTGGATTACCAATATCAGATAATGTAAAGGATAACGCAAAATATTGTTTGCGCGGACATAGCTCTGTTGATAAATACACAATGTCTATTATTTCATACGCATTGTTTTTAGTTAAATGGGAAAGTGAAGCAGCTAGATCTCTTGAACAGTTATTAGAAGTTGGTGTTAGAAAAAAAGGACTTCTCTCATGGGAAGATCCAGGTATGTAAATTAATTTAGGTTTAGGCCCGTGAGGCTCAATTGACTTAGTTTTACTGCAAATGTATGAATTAGATGTTTTATTATAATAATTACTAGGGCGCAGTTTAATCTAATTCCGCCATTCGCTAATTGTACATATATATTTTGAGATTTGTAATATATTTTTTATAATTTTAGATTCTTTAGCGAAAAGTTTAGAAATAACATCTTACACAATTTTATCATTAGTAAGCATGAAAGACTCTGAACATACTGGTTTAGCACATGAAGCTGTAAGATGGTTATTAACAAAACGTAATGCTAATGGAGGATTTGTTTCAACACAAGTAATATTTAATTTTTTAAATATCTATAAATATTTTAATTAAATTTAATTATAGGATACAGTTGTAGCATTAGATGCTTTAACGAAATTTGCAGTTGTCGCCAAAAAAGAAGATACAAACGTTACAGTTTTTGTTGCAACCGGAGGAAAACAATTTCATTTCCGAATGAAAAATAAAGCAAAACTCCGCACAAAACAAGTAACATTGACGAAATTTTCTAGTTTTGTTAAATTTAGAGTCGAAGGCACCGGTTGTATATTAATACAAGTACTTACTTTTATTTAAATATTTTAATAAATAAATATTTTGTGATTTGATTGTCTGTTTCCAGACGTTATTACGTTATAATATGCCGCAAATAATTAGTAGCGAAGCGTTAAAACTAGCAATATCCGTTAATTCAGTATCAACAATAGATAAATGTGCTATTGCTCAAATTTCAGCATGTTTTTCATATCTTGTATTAAACAAACAAATTAATATGGCAATCTTAGAATTAACGCTTCCATCAGGATATAAAGCCGATAGAACTTCTTTGTTCAAATTAACAGAGAATTCAAGTCAAACAAGTAATAATTATTAAAATTTCAATATTTAATAATAATTTTGTTCATATTTGTAGAAGTAGAAAAGTTTGAAGAAATCGAAAATAAAGTAGTTTTATATTTCACTGAAGTTTCACAAGAAAAGATTTGTGTTCCATTTTTAATTAATGAACAAATGTTAATTGAAAATCGTACAGAAGCTATTGCACGTTTATATGATTATTATAATCCGCAAATATCTACAATAATAGTAAGTATTT